>WBNM01003823.1:0-12937 GCA_013399055.1 Ramphastos sulfuratus | reverse complement strand
TAATAATTAAAAAAAACCCCCAACCCTACATTTTCCACAGACTAAACTTGCATATCATGAGACTACATATGTATTAAAAAATAAAAAAGGAAAAGGAAGTGAGTTCAGCAGGACACTAATAAAGTTACGTTAAGTATGGATAGACAACCGACTACATTTGTGACTGCTTAGCATCAAGTATGGACAAAACATGAAAACTAACAAATTTAACAGGTCTGCTGCTGTGAATTGCCTGAGAGTTGAGAGGGGAAGTACAAAGGTTTGCATTCTATTTACGCTTGAATTTCTAGAATTTCTTTATTTAATCAAAATCAAAACATTTGCTTTCATTTGGAAGGTTTGTTTTTTTTTTCTGCTAGTTTTGAAAGGATTTATGCTCTTGTAAGTATTTTCTTCATTTGCAAATGACAGGGATGTCCCTCAGAACAAAATAATGCAGAGAAAGCTCAACTAAACAGAAAATTTCTAGTAAGGGCATCATTTGCTGGGTATGAGGGAGGATTTATGTATGTGTCTGAATCTAGCACAAAACATTTACAATATCACTAGCAGCTGCCATTCAGAAAGAGCTGTAATTCAGGAAAGAAAACATTTTTACTTCAAAGTAATCATTACACAACACAATCAAAAAGACAAAAAAAACCCCCACAAACCCCACCACCCCTAAATGCTAATAAATTCAGTACCCTGGACACACTCTTCTTTCAGAACAGACAAGTGTTTCCTTCACTCCTCAAAATAAACCTTTTGTGTGGTTAGCAGCATGCTACCAAAAATCTTTGTTAATATGACAACATGTCATTGTGAAGTTACTTTTTTTAAAAGATGAATCTGCCAGACTGCCCTGGAAAAAGCTAATACAATAAGATTTTACTGGTGACAGGTAGTTCTCATTCTACAATAGATGCCATTGCTTCCTTTGCAGACAAATAATTCTTGTTATAATAAAGCACATTAAATTGATTTGTCTTTCTCTCACAGACATCACGATCTATGCTGAACTGCAGCAGGACTTCAAAAAACTCCAGGAGTCTGAGAAGTCTTCCAGGTGTAGGACTTCATTTTCTAGGCATTCCATATGAAATTGGCACACTAGCATGTTGTAACAGATTTAATAAAAAAACATTTAAAGAAATTTATTTTCTAACTCAGTAGGGAAAAAAGCAGTAGAAAATAAATAGATATGCTAAAAGGATAGGATTTCATCTAGAGGGACCTAGACAAGCTGAATGAGTGGGTCCAGGTGAACCTCATGAGGTTCAACAAGATCAAGTGCAGTGTCCTGCACCTGGGCTGGAACAACCCTTATTATCAGTACAGGCTGGGGTATAAGGTGATAGAAAGCAGCCTTGTTGGAAGAACATGAGAGTTCTGGTGGATAAGGTGAACATGAACCAACAGTATGTGCTTGTAGCCCAGAAGGCCAACTGTACCCTGTGATGCATTGCCAGCAGATCCAGAGAGGTGCTTCTGCTGCTTTACTCTGGTGAGACCTCACCTGGAGTACTGTGTCCAGCTCTGGTGCTCGCAACAAAGGAAGGACGTGGACCTTATGAAGCAGGTCCAGAGAAGGGCCATGAAAATGACTGTGGGGCTGGAACACCTCTGGACATGCTGAGGGAGCTGGGATTGTTCAGCCTGGAAAAGATAAGACTCCACTGAGAACTAATAGCAGCCATGCAGTACTTGAAGCAGGGCTACAGGAAGGCTGGAGAGAGACTATTTACAAAGGCCTTTGTTGACAGGACGAGGACAATGGCTTCAAACTACAGAAGAGCAGATTTAGATTGGATGTTAGGAGTACGTTCTTTATTATGAGGGTGGTGGAACACTGGAAGAGGTTGCCCAGGAATGTGGTTGGGGCCCCATCCCTGGAGATTTTCAAAGTGAGGCTCAGCAGGGCTCTGCGCAACCTAATCTAGTTGAGGATGTCCCTGCTCACTGCAAGGGGTTAGACTACATGACCTTTGGAGGTCCCTTTCAACCCAAACCATTCTATGATTCTATGACAAAAGGGACAATATATTTAAAAACAGGGTGGTGATATATATGCATATATATTCTATATTTCAAATCCACTCATTTTCAAAACAGCAGCAACTCATAGAGAGTTCAGTTATTTCAGCAGGTACTTATGGAATTTATTTTTCCCCTCAAACCTCATGGGAATTCAGATTTTTATCAGCATATATGGACTGTAGAACTTATGAATCAGTCCTATGCATTTTATTATTCTATTTCAATAATGGAATGTGTTTAAAGAGAATAAATAGTACATTTAAATAGAATTTCAAGTACACCCACTGCAAGCTGAGACACATGCCTAGCTATCTAAGAAGGAGAGGAAAGAAGAGGAAAAACAGTGTAAGGGGAAATAAAAAGCAAGATATCTGCACTTGTGGAAGTGGCTCCTCAGACAACAGTAAGGATGTGGGTGAGTACAAATATCAGTCAAAGCTTAAGATAAAGTATAAACCAGCATAATCAAGTGAGAGCTAGGACACTAGGAGCCTTTGACTTGGAAGAGGCAGAGAAATGAAAGGTCTGTATTTAATCATGTTCATTAAAACTCAATAGAGCAACAAACCTGTGGATGAATGACAAGCAAGTGCATCTGGTGAGCTTCTTGTACACCCACCTAACGGCTGACAGATCTGAAAGACTGGCAGAATGGGAAGGACAGAGATACCATAAAGCTGAACAAGGAGAGTAGGTAGTACTAGAGGGCACGGCTCTAAATGTTATTTGCTCTCAAAGCTCCTGACTCCAAGAGTGGTTAGTTGTGCATAGGAGTGGGTGAGAAGAAGGTTAGAAAGAGGTATAAGAGAGGAATGTAAAGGAAAAGAACAAAATGAAAATGAGACCAGCAAAAAACAAAGTGCTTTTTGATGTGAAACAGAGGACGGATCACTCTAAATCCCACACACAAAACCTCTCCCCAGAATTCTGTGAGAATTTGTAAGTAGATCTATATTGCTTTGTTTCATTCTAGGATAGGAGAATGTGGATACTTCAAGGATTCTCAAAGGGCACACCTGTATTTTCTTTCCTTATTCCCTTCCAGATAAATCCAACCCTTCCACCCATGTATCATCTCTCTCCCACACCACAGAGTACAAGAAACATCTTGAAAGACAGAATAAAGAAATTGGTTGTGGTAGTTTCTTGCAAATATGCAGCTTTTGTGATATGGGAAAACTTGGAAATATTTACATATCCAGTATTATTTGTGTGTGGGATTTCATAATAATTTAGGACTTCCACATAACTACTCAATTTCAGTACTGTGCCCAAGAGGCTGTCATTGTGGCAGAGCTCCTGCCCAAGGGCAGCAGAATGACAGCTTGCCTCTGTGCAATGGGTCTCTATTTTTAAAAACTTCAGAGACATTTCACTCATTTGTTGATTTGCACCACTGAAAGCAATCAAACTTCATGTTATTGTTCAGATCTGAATTAGTTTGTATCAATAATTTTTGCTTTTTACATTGTTTTAATATACACTGTAAGAGATTACCACACACATATGCACTCCAAACTACATGAAAATAAGATGATTTAAAAACAAATAATCATTACAGCCTCTTTTTGCACTTAATATCAAGCACTCAAGTTTGTTAAGTTTAAACCTCAAACTGGAGTTAGAATGGAAGGAAGGTTTCAAGATCCCATATAGCCTGGCGTTTGTCTATAAAACATAGTATTCAACATTACGCCAAGGTAACAACCTTTCTGCTAAAAGAAAACCACAGACAGTATTAAGATGAGTTTGTTTCATTAAGCTGGTTGGCTGTTTTGTTGGGTGTGTAGTTAAGACCAATTCCTATCCTATAGGATTTGTAGTTTCTATGCAGCCCAGGAACTCCATATGGGACCTATCTGCTAGAATTTCACACCCATGAATTGCACCTGCTGCGCTGCTCAGCAGTTGAGTCTATACTATAGAACATTGTAAGGGAAGCACATACAACTGTGTTAAAAGTGACGAGTTGTAGTCATTAGCTAGTATGCCTACAGCTTAAAATAAACCATCAAAATGCCACCAAAGAGATCAGGACTTCTGACCTTGAAAGGAGGAGGAGGTCCAGTCAAGGAAGCCCACTGATCTTCTTACTTGAGTAAAGTCTCCAGCACTTTCTTTTCTGTATACCTATTCCCTGAGTTTCAGATACTCTTTCTCATTCTACTTGAAGTAGTAGACATACTGACCTACTTATAAACTTCATCTCTAAGAAATGTTAGAATCTAGACACAGAACTGATAGAAATAGAACTGGTAGAAATAGTTACTACCTAACTATTCTATGTCTCCAGGATACCAAGACAAGAGAATAAGGCATGTATCGAACAAATAATCAGCTGTACTCAGAGGGAGAAAATCGTATTTTATCCCAAAAAGGTGATGTGAAAATTTAAGTGCAGGAGTTGCTGCTAAAATAATATGATGGCAAATGTATTTAGAGTCTCAAACCACACAAATTTGGTTTTTCAGATGATATTAGATTGTATCTGTCTACTTGACTAGACAAAATCCTAGAACAGCCAGTCTCTAGAGAGAACTTGATATTTAGATTAATAGACCATAGCTGAAATCATTAACAGACTGGTAAGTAAAATATGTCTTGTAGTGTTTAATATTTAATACTAATCAAGCACTTGATTATAAATTTAAGAAGAGTTAATATTCTAGCTCTCATTTAGTCCAAATGTTGCTCTTATAAGCTAAATTCTGTTAGAGAAAGTGCCCATCTGAAGCTGAGCCATATATGGCCACTCACACAACTGCCCTCTCCACACCCTTCACACAGTAGAATGGGAAGGAAAATTTTGGAGCAAAATGCAAAACTCCACAGGTTGAGGTAAGGAGTTTTTAATAGAACAGTACAAAGAACAAATGTACAACAGAAATAACAACAATACTAAAAAAGAAATATATAAAAATGACTAATATAAAATATAACACCCATGTGCTGAAAACCCACACGAGAGAGCCAGAGCAACCACTCACACAAGCCTTCCTTCTTATATAGCAGGTATGACATTTAAGATATCAAGTGGCCCAGTGTCTGGCTCAGCTGGCTGTCCTGGGTGTGGCTCCTCCCAGCTTATTGTGAAGAAAATTAACTCTATCTTAGCCAAACCTAAGACAAATACAGATGATCTTGGGAGAGATTGGTGCCTCTTGCCAAGTGGCATTAGATGCAGACAGTGGTGGGACATGGCACATTTGAGAAGAATTGAGTGACAATCAGAAGACACCATTGCTATGGCTATCATCACCATTTTCATGCTTGTTTTCTGCAGTTTTGTATTTTCTTTGGAAAGCCACTCTTCCCCCTTTTCCTGCACAGGCCTTTAATTCTCTTCTCTTGCCACAATAATTTCCTGTTTATGCTGATTCTTTACAACATATGCCAAGAAGTGGACATGAGGCCCTTATACAGCATATCTTGCAGCATCAAAAAATGTCCAGAAAAAAGAGATCCTTTGGAAACTCAAATATTAAGAGATTTTGCGTTTGCAATATATCTTTTAGAGGTGTAATTGTGCATTTGCTCGTTTATACAAAACCAAACACAGATTAGAAAGTTTACCAGAAATATTTCAAGTGAGCAATTCAAGCAGCAGAAGAGTTTAGTCACCTCTTATTTGTTGCAGCTGAATGTTATATGACTCACCAATTAATGCTAATTATTGCTCCTAAAGAGCTAAGAAGAGATGTTTCTCCTGCCTTTAAGTAGGGGAATCAGCAAGAACATCAGACAAACAGTGACATTTAAACAGTAGGTTAAATACCAATCAAAGCCAAAGTGAGCACTTCCTAGCATATTTCCTCTGCTAGACATAAGAAAGTTCATAGAAATATCTTTCACTCTGATCTTCATCTTACAATTATATTTCAGACTAGCTTTCAAAAAACTTGTGACTTACTGAACTATCTTTCAATCTAAGAATATGCATAAGAATTGAATGTATTTATTTAAGTCACCACTGATTTTAACAAAGACATTGATAAGCAATACAAAATTCCAACATGGTTCTTGACTGCAATAAATCTGTTCATATTTTGGGGTAAAAGATCAAAACAAAACCAGCTATTTTTCCCCTACTGGAAGCTAGTTATTTTTACGTGAACTACTGAATAATATTTAGTCCTGTTCTAGCTGTTAGATGGTCCATTATCAACTATATCACATCTTTGCAAAAATGTCATTGAAAATAGGTGCTTTCCTTTCACTGGCTTAGTCACTTCAACACGCACAAATTTCTGTATTAGAAGTTTTTTTTCCTCCCACATTTGTTCCACTGAGTTTTTTTCTCCTGTTTTTCCAGTTATTATTATGCTTCTCGGAGGCTACTGAAGCATAAATGATTAGAGGCTAGTAAAACAGCAACAAGTTCTCTTTATGCTACTTCCATTGAGATGTGGTAACTTGTGTTAAACAGAAATGAAAACTGCTGTCAACTTTCAAAATACTTAATGTATATTTTTGCTTCCAGTGTTTTTCCATTGTAAACATTTGCTGTGTCAATACTTCCATTTGAAATCACACACCCTACAAGAATGAAGATTCATTATGGAATTCAGTTATACTGCTCCTGCTCAAAAGGAAAAGACATTAAAGGAAAAAAAAAAGATAGAAAGATAGAAAAAAAAAAAAGTGCTGTTGTGCAATCTTTGGAAAGTAATACATTTTATAACATTCCAGAGTGTGATCTTTGAAATATTAAGTTTTATTTTCTGCGCAAAAAGCCACTTGATCTTATGTTTACTTTTCAAATCATATGCAGAAGCTGACAACAGATTTCATTAACCTAGGCCAAACTCTAGACAATATCTGCATTATCTTCATCTTCAGTCCTGTCAGTCATTTCTCAGCATGCCACTTTGATGCAAAAACATGAACTATGGCTTCTGACAGAGCAGAGATTTCCTTTCCTACTAGGGAGTTCTTAATTTCTTTTACTATTTCAAAGGTGATTGAAATTAATTAATAAGCCCCATCTTCAGAATCTTCTCTTTTTCTCAGATCTAAATACCTTCCCAAAGATAGGAACTAATCTGGAAATCAATACAATATTCTACAGTAACAGTCATATTAAAACATATTCCTAGATATCCAAAACATGACCACTAGAAAGTGAAATCAGGAAAACTAAAATCAAAGTTAATCCATTTCAGGTTTTTATTCAGCATTGATCCCTGTTAGATAGCTGTAACAACTCTCTGTATTACTTTCATAGTTTTAGTGGATGTACTCAAGATTTTCATCCAGGAAACTGTCTCCGTCTGTAGAAGCATAATTTTAAACACACTACACATATGTTGCAGTACTTGTTTGAGGGCAGTATTGCTAACTTAGTGATTGTCAGTATTACATCCTGACTGCATTCATCACTTTACATTCCTCGTGTCCTCCAAAATACATGGATTTAATTAAACTGTAGGTGCTTGATGCCATATTTCCCCATGTGCAGACACAGCCAAGCACATATTTTTGAAACCCCAGAATACCAAATATTGTGTACTTAAAGGGCTAATTTGTTCTTCTCTACAAAACATATGTTCAGAAAACAAACAAACAAAAAACAGTAGAATAAAAAAGCCACATTAATTAAATAAATAAAAGTAGGCACTGATCAGTGGATGCATTTATAAAGATCCAGATGGAGAAAAAAATCTACAGTTAAGTCTGAAAGCTTGAAGACTACCTTACTAAACCAGCTTAGCAAGGATGATTAACAGACTATGTTCACAGAGACAGGGAAACATTTGTTGGAGATTGGAAACAGCTTGTCAAATCCTCAATGATGTAAAGAGGCCTGGGGACAGACATCAAAAAGTAAGCAGCTGAGAACCTAACTTAGAAAAACCCATCTGCAATGTATAGGTGCTTAATTTAATTAAAAAAGGAGTAGCAACAAATATTGCCAAACAAAACTACTTAAGCAGTTAAACTGCATTTGAACAGAAAACCAGGAATGATGTGCACTCAGTCAGTCAGGTATGAACACAATGAAAGACAGAAGATGAACTGCTGGAACAACAGACATGCAATTAAAATATGCAGGAAACTGTATGCTTTTAATAAATATATATTGCATGCATGTTTATTTGTATATAATTGCATTATGTTACACAATGAATATTTACCAGGAAAACACTTCAGCATATTCTGATTATATTTAATTATATCGTTGGATGGAAAAATTTCTGAGAGGAATTAGAACAATATCTTGGTGTGAATACACAGAGGAAACACTCCCACCATTCATACATATATTTATCAACAGATAATGAAGCCACTTGATTCGTCATTTGATGTGAAAGAACCTTGCATATAGAGTATGCGTGGCAGCTGGCAGAGCAATCATTAAGCATAGCAGTTGTTCATATTTTCTTCATATGCTGTCAGGCTTTTGGTAGCTTTCAACTGTCCTATAGTAATTGGATAATATATTATTATATTTTTGATTATACTACAATCTTACATCAATTAATTTAAGGAGTTATCACTGGCCTGAGTACACATTGACATTAAAGTCGATGAGCACTTTGAGGTTCCATCTCTCCCTCAAAAAATAAAGGAAAGAAGTTGTCTTTTCACCTCTCCAAATTTCCAAAGGATCTGTTGTTTTCAACCATATAAATATTCACATGTAGCATTAACCATTAAAGTGTAATCCAGATTTACAAAATCTACCTACTGGAGGCTGCACATGAACAACATTTCTCAGCCTCTATGTGTTAATGTCACTTACAAATAGCTTTCCATATGGGCTTTACACTTCAAAACTGTATGTATGTAATTATGTATACAAATACACAACATCACCTCTTACTGAAACTGATGTTAAGCAAACATCAGGAGGTACTCAGTACTTCATGAGATGGTCCTTTTTCTGCACTAATGATATTTGCACTGCAAAGTAAAAGAATTTGTATTTTAAAAGTTCATCAACCAGGATTATGCATACAGTGTATGAGTGGGAACAAAGACAAGCTACTGCACTTAGAAAAGTGATTACCACAACTGTCTTCACATTACCAGTTGGATAGCAGCATATTACAAAAATAACAGTAATTGTGGAATCCCTGATCCAAGTTGCATAAGATATTCTGGTCTGAATTTCAATAGCTTTTTCTTAGTCAGCATAGGAAAGTGGAACACTTGAATAGGCTACCCAGGGAGGTAGTGGAGGTCTCATCCCTGGAGATATTCAAGGTGAGGCTGAATAGCCCTCTGGGCAACCTTATCTAGCTGAGGATGCTCCTGCTTACTGCAGAGGGGGCTGGATTAGATGACCTTTGGAGGTCCCTTCCACTCCAGGCCATTCTATGATTCTACGATTATCTTATCACTGCAACACTTAGGGGAAGACAGCAAGCACACAATTGATTTTCTCTGTCATATATTAATCTGAAATAGAAAAACAAGCAAACAAATCCCCAAAAAGCCAAAACACCACCCAGAAACAAACAAACAAAACCCCCAGAAAAACAAACCAACCAACAAATGAAGAGAAAGGAAAAAGTAAGGATGTAGGAAGCTATTATTTTACATCAGTACTAAATACCGAGTGCTTTTCTGCGCAGCACTTGCACATAAACCAAAATAAATACTTTCTGCCAGTTAGCATGTTCTGCTGCTAGATTGTGTCCAGTCACTCTGAACTGATAAAACCCAAAACCAAGTACAGCAGCTTTCTCATCAAGACCCTAAGGTCTGTCTCTCAAAACCGCTGTGAGAAGTGAAGACACAATTCTAAGTGTGTCTTTTGAAAACAAGGCTTAATTAAACAGGGAAGCCTGAAAAAAGACCAGAAAATTACTGGTCTTCCATTCTGACTGTAAAAAAAAAAACAAAAAAAACCCAAACATGACTTGTTTTCTTTTGTTTTGTAAGCCCTTTTATGCAAATGACAGGCCTAAATTACAGAAGTGACATGATCTTGTTACAAAAAGTTCACATCTGTACTATGAACCTCCTTCTCAGCTTGTTGTGGTAGGCCTGAATAGGCCAAAATAGGCTTATACATGTCCTGGCTTGCCCAGACATGTTTTTCTGCTATAGGGAGAAGCAACCACAAGAACGAGGACAAAGAACCTGGAGCCACTGAGTCTAAGGACTCTNTGCCTCCTTTCCCCAGCACCCTGTGAAGCCTGGGAAGAATCAGAAGCCTCAGTGCCTGACACCGACAGAATTCCCTGAAAGCGTTTGGTACTGTTTAAAGCTGTAGTTAGTCCCTGGGAATTGGAAGACTAATATTGTGAGTAAATACTTAAAGCCTCTAGTAATTCACCAATTGCCTTCTGCCATAAGCAGAAAGGAGCTTCCTGAGTCCATTTGTTGCACAAGTATAACTGACCACAGTAACCTTCTCTTCCAGTTCTGTTGAGTTTGCTGTTTATATTTTTGCTAGTTATTTCTTAAATGTTCTAGATCCTGTATTATTCCGCTGTATAATGTTTCCATGACTGTGCAAAGAACCAATTATTATTAAATTTAGTGGCTGGGGGGGAGGGATACTCCTGAATACTAAAAGGAATAAACACTAATAATTTTTGGGGAAAAAAAAAAAAAACCTCACATCAATTAATTATTCCTCCATTACACAGCTGTGAAAGAAATGAAAGAATGGAATAGAGAAGAATACATAGCAGCATTTAGACATGGATCAGGGCATCATGGTTTTATTAAAGGAAAATGTGGTATCTTTTGACCTGAACAATTAGCAAGGATACACTGAAGCAAACGCAGGGCTGTCCAATGGCAGTGAAAACAAAAATTGCCAGAAATGACAAAACCTGCCACTGATTTTAGAGAGCAGATGAGATTCTGGTCCCATACATCTTTCCATGTACCCAGTTCTGTACACAGATAGCTCTACAACCAGGCTTCTCCTTGGAAAACTATTCTAGACTTCTACTCTGGCACAACACTAATACACTCCCCCCAAAAAACCCAAGGCGTTTAGTGTTAAATGCTAGATAACTTACATTAGATTATTTTCTCTGAAAAAGTGATGAATGCTTCTAGGTATTCTGAGTCAGAGTTGCCAAAATCTGAAAAAAAAGCTGCAGCACCTGAAAAGCACTCTAAGTGTCCCAGATAGAGCAAGTGCTGCTGAGCTGCACGAAGTCTTCTCAGTACCATGCTTTAATGCTAATACATCTTCTGTTTGTTTGGAACATCCTGATCTGCATTTAAAATCCCCATTTCTCAGTACAAAATCCTAAGCACTCTGAATCAACACTGCCACCTCCAGAAGATGGCACTAGCCACCTTTGTTATATTACAGAATAATACCTTTACTATTTTCTTATTTCTCCACCTCATTAATGCACACAAATCCTGTCCCTCTTCTTCACTGACCCATATGCTTTATTTGGAGATAAAATTTGGTAGGCTGTTAATGGGTCTTCTAATTTACATGCTCTCTGTAATGATTTGCATGTTCTGCAGCATTAGGCTTATTTTACTAAAATGCATAGCATCTTCATTGACACTGCTTTTGCCTTGCAAGAATGACTATATGAAAGCAGAAGAGATATTTTCAAAATGTATACAGAACATTAAAAAAAAAAATCTTAAAAACATAATACAAACATTACACTGCTAGAAAAATATTTTCTTTAATTTGTATTGAAAAATATGCTGCATAAAACATCAACAGATTTTAAAAGTATTATTTTTTTCCCCTGCAGATTCCAGTGAATTTCTTCTACAGACATAGGTGTAATGATGTAATTCCATTACTAATTTCATTGCGATAATATTCCTTTGGAAGATTGCAATGCAAATATCTTGATCCTCTCGCTAGACAGGAAGGGCACTGGAATGATTATTTCAGAATCTCTGGAGCATTACATATGGCCATGGAGTCCATGAATATCTCAGATCTTCCCACTAAAAACTGTACATTTGTATATTATCAGAATAAAAAAATCAAATCCTGCGACTGTAATTTTCAAACTTGAGAAACTTTTCCTTTACTCACTAGTTGTTATCTGCAACACCACATAGCCACAATTTTATTTCTCCCAATTCCTCTTCTCTGTTTTATAGCATGAGGATACAGCTGGGATACAAGCTTCTGTATATTACAATATCTAACCTTCACTGCACAGCCTGCATTTCTTCTTCCTGGACACGTTCCCATGTGATCTGGTATAGGTGATCGTGCTCTAGCAAAGGGGTTGCATTTTTGAGGTCCCTTCCAGCTCCTGTGATTCTGTGATTCCTTTATTCCTGGAAGTTTTCTATGTTTTTATGGAGTGTACAGAGAAACTGTCAACAAAATCAAACAACGATACCTAAGTAAGTCCTAAACATAGCATTAAATATTTGAAGTCACAAGTTGACAATACCTCCCAGTGAGTTTCAAGAAATATTTGCTGTTCAGTACATTTTGTTTGGATTCTTTACAAGATTTTTTTTAAAAATTCATCTTCTGTGTATATATTAATATAACTCTTCTCTCTCTAATTTTCTGTATTTCAAAGTGATTTTAAAGACTTTTCTTTTCTTTCTTCATTAGCCATTCAGTGTACTCCTCTCATTGTGGCCATTAGAAGTTCTTGATTCAACTGAAAATTTTTTTCACCTCTATTTATCCTCCAGACCTGCCAGTCAGCAGGCCTTAATATGTCAGCTGAAAAAACTTACAGTTACTTTTATTTTTGTTGGGTTTTTTGGTTGGTTTATTGGGGTTTGTGTGGGTTTTGTTGGGGATTTTGTTTTGGTTGGGGTTTTTTTGGTTTGTTTTTCTTTTTTGTGAAGGCTGAACATATGAGGCCTTTGAAGTAGCTGAAAGACGTGCTGTCACTATGCCAAAAATCAAACTCAAGGCTCAATTCTCAGTCTGTAAACATTAGTAGGCTCCAGATTTCTTAGGTGGTGTACAGGGAGGCTACTGTGCTGGTTTAGGGCTAAT
>WBNM01003821.1:0-23700 GCA_013399055.1 Ramphastos sulfuratus | reverse complement strand
GTTATGAAACGTTTTGGGTTTCTTTCCCTTACAATTTACCTTTTTATCTCCAGAAGGTGGTTTTGTTCTCTTAGGGCAAATCCTGTTTGAAGTCAGCTGTGGGTTTGGTTGTGATGGGGGAATTAAGATGCTTTTTAGATTAAAATTGGTATGCTTTCTTCTAAGCCAGAGTTCCTTATCATGTTCTCTAAAGCCCTTTCAAGTTTCATGTAAGGGTTATAATGTCTGCCATGTATATCTATTATCCAGAGGTATTGGAATAAGCTTGAGAAGTGGGTCCATGTGAACCTCAAGAGGTTCAACAAGGCCAAGTGCAAGGTCCTCCACTTGGGCTGGGGCAATCCCTGGTGTCAGTCCCAGCTGGGGGATGAAGGGATGGAGAGCAGCCCTGTGGAGAAGGATTTCAGGGTGCTGGTGGATGAAAAGCTGGACATGAGCCACCCATGCGTGCTAACAGCCCAGAAGCCAACCATGTCCTGGGCTGCATCCAAAACAGTGTGGGTGGAGGGAGAGGATTCTGCCCCTCTGCTCTGCTGAGACCCCAGCTGCAGTGCTGGGTCCAGCTTTGGAGGCCTCAGCACAGGAGAGACATGGACCTGTTGGAGAGGGGCCAGAGGAGGCAACAAAGATGATCCAAGGGCTAAAATATATATATATCTGCTGTGAGGGCAGGCTGAGAGAGCTGGAGTTGTTCAGCCTGGAGAAGAGAAGGCTATTGGGAGACCTTCTTGTGTCAGTACTTAAAGATGTCTGTCCTGGTTTTGCTGGGACAATCCCAGGCTAGCCACGGGCTGCAGGCCATTCGTAGTTCTAAGGCAGCCAGGACAGCTGACCTGAATTGGCTACAGGTGGACCCCAGACTGTAAACCTCACACTTGTATAAAGGGGGAAGTCTGCTGAGGAAATTTCTGCTTGGACTCTTGCTATTGCTGGAGATCTTGATTCTGCTCTTCTTCCTTCTTCTGTTCCTGAGAAGTGCTTTCCTGTTTATTGTGATTCACTGAGCTGGTTATAACTTTCAATACTTTCTGTTGCCATTGGGATCAGTTTTGCTGTTTTATGAAATGTATTTTTATTTTAACCTGCAGATCTTCTCTTCCTGATCCCTGTTCTTGGCTAGGGAGGGCCCACTGGGTGGTAGAACAGCTGCTGCTTTTAGCCTTGGATATGAGCTAAATATGCACCACAGCCTCTAAGAAAGATGGGGGCAATCTTTTTTAGCAGGGCCTGTTTTGGCAGGACAAGAGGTGATGGCTTTAAACTAAAAGAGGGAAATTTGGACTGGATAGAAGCATGGTAAGACACTGGCTCAGGTTGCCCAGAGACTTGGCAGGACAAGAGGTGATGGCTTTGAACTAAAAGAGGGAAATTTGGACTGGATAGAAGCATGGTAAGACACTGGCTCAGGTTGCCCAGAGATGTGGCAGAAGCCCCATCCCTAGAACCATTTGAGATCAGGTTGGATTGGGCTCTGAGCAACCTGATCTAATTGAAGATGTTTTCTGCTAGCTGTATTGAGGGGTTGGACTCAATGACCTTTAAAGGTGCCCTCCAACCCAAACCATTCTGTGATCCATAAGTAAAGACAGGCTTTATGGAGTTGTCCAAGCTTGCATGAAAGGCAGGAGGGAAGGCACCAGAAGGTTCTGAAATGGCTTGCGTTCTGCTACGGATTTCTGAGTATGGCTACTTCCTGAAGGAGGCTGCAGCTGCCCCTGATGGGGCTCTCTAGTGTCATGGCAGGAGGGAAACAGCAATTCAAAGAGTTCTGATAACCCCTGGGAGGAAGAGGAGACCAGAACGTCCCTCTGCAGCCAGTGATGACCTCTGTGTGAGGACACAGCTTTGTTTGCTCCAGTGCAGCTTCGATTGTGGAGAACAGAGAAGTGGAAGGGGCTGCTCAGGCCTCTTTAGCTTAATCCCTCGTGATTATAGGCATAAACTAGAGGCTTTTCCCCCCGCTGCCATCCTTTAATAGACAAGGATTAGAACAAAATGGGAAAACAGGATGGGAAATCTTGATGCTGGACTTCTTGTGTGCCTGAGTGAGTGGGTGAATCGTAATGGCACAATGGATTCTTCTTCCCAGAATCGGTTGTTGCTTGCATTTGTTTTTTGAATTATTGATACCTTCAGTATGCTGTGGCAGTAAGTTATGCAGCAGAGCCATGCACTGTGGGGGAAGAAAAGCACTTCCCTTTTCATTTGCACCTATCATCTGCTAATTCATTTCAGCCCCAGAGTTCTCTTACCAGAAGAAACAGCTGAACAATCATTTCCTCTTCACCTTTTTTCTGTGCTTCCCATCATTTTAAGATCCTTTATCAAACGTTTCTCTATCAGTCATATCATTGTAGACTCAATGAGTCCAGCTATCTCCAAGAGTCTCTGTTTCAGAAGCTGTTTTATAGCTCTAAACATCCTTACAGCCTCTCTCTGTACATTTCTTTTTTTTTCATAGAATCATAGAATGGTAAGGTTGGAAGAGACCTCAAAGCTCATCTAGTTCCAACCCCCTGCCATAGGCAGGGACACCTCCCACTAGTACAGGTCACTCAAGGCCTCATCCAACCTGGCCTTGAACCCCTCCAGGGAGGGAGAATCCACAACCTCCCTGGGCAACCTGTGCCAGTGCCTCACCCCCCTCACTGCAAACAACTTCCTCCTAACATCCAGTTTAAATCTCCCCTCTGCCAGTTTAAACCCATTGCCCCTTGTCCTGTCATTGCAAGGCCTCTTTTCAGAAGTCCAGCACTGCCTTCCAAACTCTGCTTTCACTCATAGAATTGTACAATAGTTTTGATTGGAAAAGACCTTTAAGATCATCCAACCATTATTTAACTCTAACAAGTCTGGTGCCAAACCATGTTCTTCACATCTCTGTGTCTTTTAAACACCTTCAGGGAGGAGGATTTGACCACTTCCCTGGGGAGCCTATTCCAGAGTTTGAGAGCCTTTTCAGTGAAGTGGTTTCTTCTAACAAGCAACCTACACCTCCCCTGGTGCAACGTGGGGCCGTTTCCTCACGTCCTATCACTTGTTCCTTGAGAGAAGAGACCAACCCCCACCTTGCTACAACCTTCTTTCAGAGGACTGTACAAAGCAAGAAGCTCTCCCCTCAGCCTCCTTTTCTTCAGGCTGAACAACCCCAGTTCCCTCAGCTGCTCCTCACAAGACCTGTTCTTCACACCCTTCAGCTTTGTTCCTGTTCTCTGGGACCAGCTCCAGTACCTCAATGTCCTTCTTGGAATGAGGAGCCTGAAACTAAACACAGCCTTTGAGGTGCAGCCTCCCCAGTGCTGAGTACAGGGGGATGATCACTGCCCTGGTCCTGCTGGCCAGACTGTTGCTGATACAGGCCAGGATGCCATTGGCCTTCTTGGTTTGCACAGTAGCTTTTCATCAGTTAATCAGAAATTTGTCCAGAGAAGGACTTTTTCTTCCATCTCATGGCATCTTAGAATCATAGAATCAACCAGGTTGGAAGACACCTCTGAGATCATCCAGTCCAACCTATCACCCAGCCCTATCCAATCAACTAGACCATGGCACTAATTGCCCCATCCAGTCTTTTCTTGAACACCTCCAGGGATGGCGACTCCACCACCTCCCTGGGCAGCCCATTCCAGTGCCAATCACTCTCTCTGTGAAGAACAAGAGTAGAGAAGAACATCTTAGTATCTTTAAAAGTGATTGAATGCCTTTTAAAAATCACAGAGTCCCAGCATGGTGGGGGTTGGAAAGGATCTCTGGAAATCATCTAGTGCAACCCCCTATGCTAAAGCAGGGTCACCCACAGCAGGTTGCACAGGATCATATCCAGGTGGGCCACCTACACTTAGATCAAGCTGAACAAAGCCTGGAAAAGCTCTGTCCACAAGCCTGGAAAAGCATGCCCTTGTGCTTCAGTGGGAAGAAGAAAGCCTGAAAGAGTTTTGAATGAAAAGTACTCTTCAAACTGCTTCTCATTTTGCTGACTGCAGTCCTTGTTTGTAACATCTTGAACTCTCTTGCTGCACCTAGGGCGAGGGATGCTGGGCTGTGTATAAAATGCCAGCTAACATCTTGAATTACAAAAGGCAGGGAGGAAAACAAGATCTGATTGTGAGCTGAAACCACCCACTCAGAAGATGCTTTCCAGTGCAGAAGTAGAAACTGTGCATTGTTATCTGTAACTGTAAACCTCAGCTAATAGAATATTGGATCTGTAACATATTGGATGCCCAGAGAGGATGTAGAGCGCTCCCTGGAGAGATTCCAAACCTGCCTGGACATTGCCATGTTGGGCAACCTGCTGTGGGTGACCCTGCTTTAGCTGGGGGATTGCACTAGATGATGTCCAGAGTTCCCTTCCTACCCTCCCACCATGCTGGGATTGTGTGATTCTGTAAGCACAGTGGATTATCTTCCTAGCAGTAGCTAGCACAGGCTGGCATTTGCGTGCTCCCCTTATTCAATTCAGTTCAATTCCTGCCTGTTCACAGGGCAGTAATTGCAGTTTCAGGAAGCTCAGGTTAATGAGGAAATTGAGTTTTGTATCTTTCTGGGTCATAAGATGCTGATAGGTTAAATATGTTTGGGTAGGAGAAATTTAAATTGTGGCAAGTTGTGCTAGGCTGCGATAGCGCTCAGAGAGGATGTTTAGATGCCTTCTGATATTGAAGAGGTCATTGAGAATGGAGCCCAAAGGAGGGTGGGAGAGAGCTATCCTCACCAGTTCAGCTTCTCTTTTCTGGACACAGCATGCAATTAGGTCAGTGAGAAAAAGAGAATCTGGATCTTTCTGCAATAAAGTCAATCTTTGCAATGCATTGCATGTCTAAGTAAGCCTCCTATCAGTGTTTGAGAGACAAAGGCTCAAAACAGGAGTTTTGTCTGATGTAGGAGGCCAAATGAAAATTGGACATTTGCCTCCAGCATCCTGCCCATCTCTGGAGAGGTCAGAAAGCAGTACCTCAAGCACCTCAATTCCAGCTTTAGCAACAGGCATCAGGGCTGATTAATTGAATTATCCATCTAGTTCTAGCCTAAGGACATCTAGAAACTGAATTCCCACCAAACTAATATGAGGGAGGTTTGTACATTTCAGTTGTTAAAAAAACTTAAGCAAGTCAGAGGTTCTGGAGAAAGTCTAACTTGTCACAGCTCTGCCATGAGAAGTACTACTGAAGCCACACTTCAAATCCCAGGTTCGGTTTTGGGCCCCTCACTCCAAGAAGGACATTGAGGTGCTGGGGTGTGTCCAGAGAAGGGCAACAAAGTTGGCGAAGGGTCTAGAGCACAAGTGTTAGAAGAAACCACTGAAGGAACTGGGGTTGCTCAGCCTGGAGAAAAGGAGGCCCAGGGGGGACCTTCTTGCTCTCTACAAACTCCCCGAAAGGAGGTTCTAGTAAGGTGGGGCTTGGTCTCTTCTCCCTAGTAACTAGCAATAGGACAAGAGGGAATGGCCCCAAGTTGTGCCAGGAGAGGTTTAGGTTGGATGTTAGGAAAGATTTCTTCCCCAAAAGGATTGCAAAGCCCTGGAACAAGCTGCCCAGGGCAGTGGTGGAGTCACCATCCTTGGAGGTGTTCAAAACCTGTGTAGTCGTGACACTCTGGGCTGTGGTTTAGCACACATGGTGATGTTAGCTTGACAGTTCAACTCAGTCTTAGAGGTCTTTTCCAACCTTAATGATTCCATGAATACTTGATCTTAGAGGTCTTTTCCAACCTTAATGATTCCAGGAATAAAAGAGAGAAACTGAAATAAATGTCCTTCTGATAGCACATGGCCAGACAAGGCTGCTCTCTCCTAATGACTACTAATTGTTTTCTTATAGTACTAATATTTCCATCAGCAGGATGGATGTGTCTGAGGGAATGGCTCCAGGACTGCTTGCAGATGTGACACAGCACAGCCAAAGACTGTCAGGACTGTAGGTTACACACCCAGAATTCAGTTCCAAATGGTGCTGGGGCTGCATTTTAAGAGCTCTTTTGAGCTCTGAGACCTCTCAGTGAAAATCAAAACTCTGGATGTTGCAGGATTAGTCAGTAGCAAAACCCAGCTGGAAGGGGATTGTTTCCTCCCACTGAAATTGTGGGTGGAAATCTGGGTTCACATCCTTACTCCTTAACTCTTCCCTGTTCCTGGCCAGGGAATCTCTGGGATTGTGATCCCCAGCCTGCTGAAATAACCCTTTAAGAAGGGTTCTGGTTTCCTTGTTGGAAACACAGATTTCAGATCTGAGATTCTGATGTCTCCATAACTCTTTCCTAGGCTCTACATGATTATATTAGCTCGTGACTCTAGCCCTGAAGAGAGTGTAATTTCATCCTCACATTTCAAAAGGTTAATGTCTTCTCATTAGCCATAAAGGGTCACATCTCATGGCTTAAAAAAAAAAACAAAACAAAACCAAAACAGTATCTTAGATCTGAATTTCCAACCCATGTGAGCAGTGGAAAAATGAAGGGGAGTGGGAAGGAGTCATCACATCATATACTTAACTCATCTAAATCTGGATACTTAAATTAGATTCCTCCACCAAGTGGAGTCAGGAGGAGTCATCTCTCTCACTGTTAGGGAAGCCAAGAGATAGTAGGCTCATAATTTATTTATCAAAACATTTGCTTGTATCTGATTATGTATGAAGCACCATATAAAGCTGCTGTGAGTATCTCACCTTCTTCCCAGCCTCTCGATTTCTTAGGCTGCTGACTGATCCTGCTGAACTTGAGTACACCACAATGCCTTCTCTTGAGCTCTAGACCAACATGAAGCAACAAAGAAGCTTGAAGGAACCAGAGAAGGAAAAATTTTCAGGAGTACCAGAGGCTCTCTGTGAACCACTCTGCCTTCCCAGAGGGCAGAGAAAAGGAAGAAGGGAAGAGAGGCTGGGAAAGAAAATAAACCAGCTGGGATGGAAAGGAAAACAATCAAATGAAACAGACACAGAAATACAAACCCAATATGGAACCCAACCCCTGATGGCAATGACATCACCACTGTCACCACTGATGCTGGGAGCAGGCACTGACACAGTCCCAAACTGGACTCAGCAGCAGATAGGAACTGGATTTAGGAGCCAGATTCAGGAACACATAGAATGGGATCAAAGCTAGAACAGAAAGTCTTCCTCAGACCAGCCAGTGAAGAAGAGGCTTGACCCTGCTGATCCCTCTGCTTTATCCTGGAGATGGCATCCATGGGATGCAGTCCCTTGTTGGTCACTTGAGGGTCACCTGTCCTGTCTGCTCCTCCCTGCAGATGCCTCCTCTGACTTCCTGCCCTCCAAGGTGGGGCACAAGACGTGGCAGTGCCCTTGGTCTGCCCAGAAGCAAGTCTAGGCCAGAGCCTTTCTGCAGCCCAGCCCTTGGCAGCAACTCTCCCCATCAGTGCTCTCACTGCTAGCAGCAGCCCCTGGCTGTGCCATCTTGCCCTGAACTTCAGCAAGTGCCCTCACTGAGCAGAGACTGAGCTGAGAAGTCAAATCTCTGAACAGAACTGGTTCTGGTCTAGCTCAAGCCAGGATAATCTGGAGCAAAACTCTGAGCCAATGTGAACCCCGAGAGCTTAATGAGTCACACTGGCCATGCACTTAGGTACTTGAGATGAAGGACTGAAGAAGGTCATGGTTTGAAGACCTCACTGGAAACAATCTAATCATGATGGGGGTAATGACATAATTCTAGGAAGCAAAGGTGAGACTCCAGCAGGGTCACGTAGGCAGGAGCTGTCATGGGAAGGGCCAGCAGATGCCCTGTTCCCTGCAGGGCTGGAAGGTCCCCACTGCTGTAGCAGCCTCTCTGCCATTGGCAGCAGCAGCAGCAGCAACCTTTAATCTGAATGCAGGTAGATGAAAGGTGCTGCGGGTCCGTAATGGCAGCTTTGATTACAGCGTAGGTCTCTGCGGAGGCAGAAGATCTGGAGAAGCCAGGCCAGGGTGCGGCTGTGAGAATTACAGGCTTTCCTGAAAGCACCGAGCAAAACAAAAGCACCAACCAACTGGAAACCTCATTGCTTCTTCTCTTTCAATCCCGACGGCCAGCTCCATCCAAACGATCCGCCCGCAGCCATCGCAGCCCAATCCACAACAAAGGCTACTCCGCGGGGACCAGCGGCAGACATCAGAAACCTTCCTAGAGGAGAAAAGAGGTGAGGAATGCACAACTGGCTTTGTGCCTTCTCCTTCGGCGAATGGCAGGGTTGCAGAAACCCTCATTAAGTTTCTGTCTTTAAAATGCGCTTTTCATTGGCTCCCTAAGGTTTAAAAATCGTGGAAATAATTCAGCAATTGGTGATGCTCTGGCTTGTAGCAAATTGGAGTGTGGTGTTGGCTTCACGCAGTGATGATGTCTCCTTTTCTTCTTGCCCTTGCAGCAGGGCACTGTTCCCCAGCAGCCACAGCCTGGAGAGACAAACCATCTCCTGGATGTTCACATCTTGTGTGTAGATCCAGGTAGCCTTTGGAGCCCTTCAATCAGGTTACCAACAGGCCTGCATCTCCCATCTTTCCTCACATCCACAGCCTTGGGAAGGTGAGAAGGAATTAGCCTTTGTGAGTGTTTTTTAAAAGAGCTTAACTTTACTTGCTGTGAACTGAATGGAGCTCAGGGGATCTGGGTGGAGAGGATGTTTATAGACTCGTTCACTGCATGTGGGCAATGCTGTCCTGTGACTCAGGAATATCTCTGCCTTGATAAAAAATAGCATACCCCAGAAAGGGCCACAGAGATGCTGAGGGGACTGGAGCATCTCTCTGAAGAGGGAAGGCTGGGAGACTGGGGGCTGTTTAGCCTGGAAAAGAAAAGAATGAGAGAGGATGTTCTCAATGCTTCTCGATATCTAAAGAGTGGAGCTCATGAGGATCACACAGAATCACAGAAACATGCAGGCTGGAAAAGCCCCTCAGGATCACCAATTCCAACCTAGAACCCAACTACAAGATTCACCTTAAACCATATCCCTGAGCACCACATCCAAATGACCCTTAAACACATCCAGGGTTGGTGCCTCCGCCACCTCCCTGGGCAACTCATTCCAGTCCCTGACCACTCTCTCCGTGAAAAACTTTTTCCTAATGTCCAGTCTAAACCTCCCTAGCCTCAGCTTGAGGCCATTCCCCCTTGTTCTGTCTCCAGTTACCTGTGAGACCATCAGCAGCCTCTCCACAATGTCCCTTTGAGTAGTTGTAGACAGCAATGAGGTCTCCCCTCAGCCTCCTCTTTTTCACACTAACCACCCCCAGCTCCCTCAGTCACTCTTCATAAGATTTATTCTCCAGGCCATTTGTCAGCTTTGTTGCCCTCCTCTGGACCCTCTCCAGCACCTCCACATCTCTCTTGTATTGTGGTGTCCACACCTGAACACAATACTTGAGGTGTGGCCTCACCAAAGCCAAGTACAAGGGGACGATCACCTCCCTACTCCTCCTGAACACAGCATTTTTAACACAAGCCAGGATGCTATTGGCTTTGGCCACCTGGGCACACTGCTGGCTCATATTTAGGATGAGGCTGGACTCTTCTCAGTGGTGATAGGGCAAGGAGTACAAATTAGAACGTGGCAGGTTTCACTTAAGCTCAAGGAAACTTCTTTCTTCCCCACCCCCAGTGGCATTTAAGAGTGGTGTAGATGTAGTGCTTAGGGATATGGTTTAGTCAAGGACTTATCAGTGTTCAGCTAATGATTTGACTCAATGATCTTAAAGATCTTTTCCAATCTAGGTGATTCTGTAGTTCTTTGAGGGTGAAGAGATCTGAAGGAGGCTGCCTAGAGAGGTTGTGGAATCTCCTTCTCTGGAAAGATCCCAAACCCACCTGGACATTGTGATCCTGAGCAATCTGCTGTGGGTGACCCTGCTTTAGCCAAGGCTGTTGGGCTAGATGATCTCTAGAGCTCCCTTCCAACCTCCATCACTCTATGATTCTATGAAAAAAAAAATCTTTCTCATTCACAGATGTCATTTCTTTAGCATTGTCCTACACAATGTATTGGATAAATGGCCAAAAAAGACTATTAGTTGTTTCCAGTGGAGTATGTGGATAATGTGGCCTACTCCTGTACAGTAATTGGGCATGTCTGTGGTTAAATAGTCCCTAATTCAAAAGCATCTCACCTGCTTTTGCTGTGAAAGCCATAAACCCATAGCTACGTGCTGTGTTTCAGGCAGAGTTTCAGTTCTTCCACAGAACTTAAGCCATGGCCATGTATTCCAGTTAGCTTAGGCTTCAGGCTTTGAAATCTCAATGTGAGTAATGAAGAGAAAGCAATCTGATTAGCTGGTGGAGCTGACTAAAAGGCACCTTCATTACAAAGGAGCTTAGGAAAAAAAAAAAAAAAGAATAAAACTATCCCAAATGAATTAAAGGTAAAATACTAATAAAGGTATCAAACAGCATAACAAAGCGAAATGTCTGCATTTCCCTGACATGAATATTTAATGGATGCCACAATGATGTACATGGCTTTATGCTCCTCTGCTTTAATGATCTTTACCACAGCTTGAAGTCCTTTTGTCTTGTCCCTTTCCACTGACATCAGCTGGAAGAGACAGAGATGAAAACAAGGGTAATTTCCCCACGGTGGCTGCTTGGCTCTGTTTCTGCTTTGCTCAGCCACGAGCTGAAGTTTAAAGGATGAAGTGCTGTCACTCAACCCACTTCTTCCCTCCACCCCTTCTCACCAGGGTTAACCACTCTGCCAGTCACCAAGGAAACGTGTGGCTCCTTTGCCCATCTCGCTGCCACCTTCCAACCTCATGTGGAGAACGTCACCATAATCTCATTAGGAGGGTGAATTTGCCATTGAAGCTTGAATTCCCACAACAGGAGGGGAGTGGACTAATGCAATTAAGCAAATTAGCGTTTTTAGCCATTGCATGATGTCTGGCTAATGCCATGAGCAAAAGGCTAGGTAGTTTTCTTCCACTGGTGAAAATGCTAATCAACAACCCCAATATCCTGTGTTATGTTCAGGGAAATGCTGTAGCCCTCCCTCAGCTGTAAGGGTCTATAAAGCACAGCATCACAGGCTGGTTTGGCTTCAAAGGGACCTTAAAGATCATCTGGTTCCACTCCCATGCCATGGGTAGGAACAGCTACCATGGAAAGAGAATTGTTCCCCTGACCAAAAACCTGAATTTCCTCCTTTTCTTTTTCCCCATCCTGGTGATTCTGATTGTTTTTTAGCTGTGTAACATTAAATGCTTCTAAAAGTAGAGAAGATCAAACCAGCAGGGTTTGGGTTGCTTCTCTCTTAGGGCGTGTAACAGTGGTTCCCAGAGTGCAACAAAACTGCTCTTGGCTTCAAATCCTGTTTTGATGTTTCTTAAGTGCCACAAATAACCATATTGCCAATTTTTCTGGCATATTCTGTAATCCTCTAGAAATGTGGATTATTAAATGCCTGAGGCAGAGCTTTTCTGCCTTTTGTTGCGAGGTTTCGAGGCTAATCCAGGTCCCTCCTCCCTCCCTCACCCTGCCAAGTAAACAAAGCTGCAAGAGCAGACTGTAGCATGAATTGGGAAGCATCAATCTTTGAATTGATTCCTGGCACCTGAGTTTTGAAGGCAGCCTCTCCCTGGGGCAGAAGGAGAGAAGTAGCAGTCCCCTCCCGTTGATAATTCTGCTGTCTCCATCACACCTTTTCTTCCTGGGGAGGTGGAAGATGAAACAGCATGGTGAGGATCCAGGCGCTTCATACGCATATTGATTACTACAGAGGTTATGCTGCTGCCTGCTTTGCTGTCTGCAGTTTCCAATAGCAAAGGCAGGGATAACAAGAAAGGAATAACAAGTAAATAGGAAGAGAAAGAAAGGGCAGGTTCAGTCAGGGACTTCCCCAGTGCCTGCCCCCAGCATCAGTGGTGACAATGGTGACATCATTGCCATCAAGGCTTAGGTTGGATATTGGTTTGTATCTGTTTGTCTCTGTTTCACTGGATTGTTCTTATTTCCATCCCAGCTGGTTTAGCTTCGTTCCCAGCCCATCAGTCTCTCTCCCTTATTGCCTTTATTTTCTTCCCTTTGGAAATGGAGAGGGGTTCATAGAAAGCCTCTGGCAGTCTTTTGAAAAGCCAGCCCAACTCCAACCATTGACAGAAATGTTAGCAGTAGCTTAGTGTCAAGTAACAAGTGACATGACAAGAGGAAACAGCCTCAAGTTGTGCAGACAGAAGTTTGGGTTGGACATGAGGAACAGTTTTTTCTTCCTGAAAGAGTTGTCCAGTCCTGGATCAGGCTGCCCAAGACAGTGGTGGAGAGATTTGAAAGCCACGTGGATGTGGTGCTGAGGAACATGGTTTAGGGATGGATTTGGCAGTGATAGGTTAGTGGTTTGACTTGATGATCTTAGAGGTTTTTTTGCGACCTAAACAGTTTTGTAATTCCAGTTCTGTGAATGGGAAGCAAGCTGGGGAAGAACTGTTTACAAATGCACATAGCACTGACAAGGGCCTAAGTAACTACAGAAGGGTGGATTTAGATTGAACATTAGGAAAAAGTTCTTTACTATGAGGGTGGTGCAACACTGGAACAGGTTCCTCAGCAAGCTGGTAGTTGCCCCAACCCTGGAGACATTCTAAAGTCACTGTTGCTTGGGCTCTGAACAACCTGATCTAGCTGAAGGTGTCAGGTTTGATGGGGCTCTGAACAGCCTGATCTAGCTGAAGATGTCCCTGCTCACTGCAGAGGGGTTGGACTTGCTGACTCTAGAGGTCCCTTCCTACTCAAAGTGTTCTATTATTCCATGAAGTGTGTTTTAGTAGAAGTTGTGCTGCTACTCATCTCCTGAATAAATCCCTGTTTGCCACCAGGCACTACAGTCAGATGATGTGAGAACATGAGTTATTACTACGTAAGGGCACTGGTTATGCTCTTTGCTTTATATAATCCATGGTCTCCATCCTAAGCTACTTACAAAGCAGATATTATGTGGGCAGTCTCCATGGTCCCAAAGGATAGTGGCATCTTAGCATTTCTTTTTCCCCGAAGACACAAGTACCTTCAACAGAGTCAGTACTGAGAATATCTGTCCTGAGATTGAAGACAGGCTCACTGGTTCAAAGAGTGCCACAGAGCTGTGTTCCAGTGGTCATAGCCTGTAGCTCAGATGTTTCAGTGGTCTGAAGAATGTTACAAAGCTGTGTTCCGGTGGTCACCGACTCTGAGCAGAGCTGCTACCAGACAGAAACCAAAATGTGCTGAAAGAGAAAGCAGGGGACAAGCAAAGTGAGCTCTGTGCTGTGATGACAACAGCCATACAGCTTGGATTAAAGTATTTTAGTATTTATGGCATCAGATTAGATAAAGATGAAGAAAAAAAAAATGGGGGGAATTAATGTTTTAAAATATCATTCCCCCCCCACCCCAATACCATTACAGGATAGAACCAAGGGATTATTTTTTTTCCCTATGTAAGTTCTTATATAACATGGCCCTGAAGTAGTCATGCTTTGCCTATTTGGGTTGTTGGTTCTTTTTTCCCCTTTTATGGTGTTTGGATTTAAATGTATCCTTAATCCTGCAGCTTAGATCTGTAATGTATTGTATAGTATCCTATGGAAGGCTTTGCTTTCTGGTGTGTGGCAGCTTTCAGTTAACAATATAGACTAGTGGAAGGTGTCCTTGCCTATGGCAGAGAAGTTGGACTAGATGGTATTTAAGGTCCATTCCAACCCAAAACATTGTATGACTATGATTTTAATTCTTAACTTTAGCCATGATGTTTTTGTTTGGATCCTATTCTTCATTTAATACAAGTGTAGACACTGAGACAAAGAAACCCCAGCAAAACCAGCAACATTTGTTATCACTCATTAGATAAAACATGCAGCAGCAACACAGATTTGTGGCCCATCAAGAGGGACCAGGATAAGCTTGAGAAGTGGATCTGTGTGAACCTCAGGGGGTTCAAATAGGCCAAGTGCAAGGTCCTCTGCCTGGGTTGGGGCAATTGCTGGAGTCAATCCAGGCTGGAGGATGAAGGGATGGAGAGCAGCCCTGTGGAGAAGGGTTTAGGGGTGCTGGTGGGTAAAAAGCTGGGCATGAGCCACCCACGTGTGCTAGCAGCCCAGAAGCCAACCATGTCCTGGGCTGCATCCAAAGCAGTGCAGGCAGCAGGTAGAGGGAGGGGATTCTGCTTCTTTACTCTGCCCTGGTGAGACCCCACTTGCAGTCCTGGGTCCAGCTTTGGAGTCCTCAGCACTAGAGAGACATGGACCTGTTGGAATGGGGCTAGAAGAGGCCACAATGATAATGGGAGGGCTAGAACCACACTGCTGTGAGGACAGGGTAAGAGTTGTGGTTGTTCATTCTGGAGAAGGCTCCTGGGAGACCTTCTGGTGGCCCTTTGGTACTTAAAGGGGCCTAGAAGTAAGCTGGGGACAGACTTTTTAGCAGGACCTGTTGTGACAGGACAAAGGGTGATGGTTTTAAACTAAAAGAGAGGAGATTTAGGCCAGATAGAAGGAAGAAATCTTTTACCATGAGGGTGGTGAAACACTGGCCCAGGTTGTCCATAGATGTGGTAGATGGTCCATCCCTGGAACCATTCTGGGTCAGGTTGGACAAGACTCCAAGGAACCTGCTCTAGTTGCAGATGTCCTGCTGACTGCAAGGGATTTTGGACTAGAAGATCTTTAAATATTCCTTCCAACCCACCCCATTTGATGATTCTATCATTGTGCACATGTGGAAAACAGAAGCTTTTTCTTCAGCTATACTTAAAAGTATTTATTTCGATTTACAAATTAAAGTCAATTATTTATTCACTGAAGGAGCAGGGAACCCTGAACATACCATTAAATACTATTTTGGGTGGCTCCTATTCTGTTTAGGTTGTACCTATGTTGTGTGCCCACCTCCTCCTGCAATCAACACTCCATCTCCCAGGCAGCCTGGTGTGTGGAAATTAATCCTTCTTGCTCGTACTTCTCCTTGTGTCAGGGTAATTCATTCCTGATCATCAACTTCTGCTTCTTCCAGGACTGTATTTTTTAGTTACTTAATAGTGATGAGTGGAAGCTGCACGTTCCTTAAAAATCACTGATTTATCAGCTGCTTGTGGAGCCTTCTCAGCTGCAGGAGATAACTGTTGGCTTGCCTCAAAGTTGCTGCACAGTCGAGAGCTTGCCTGTCGCACTGGGATACAAGGACG
Source organism: Ramphastos sulfuratus (assembly GCA_013399055.1). Classification (NCBI taxonomy): domain Eukaryota; kingdom Metazoa; phylum Chordata; class Aves; order Piciformes; family Ramphastidae; genus Ramphastos; species Ramphastos sulfuratus. The sequence continues at coordinate 8,561 of WBNM01003821.1, read as the reverse complement.
TGCCCCAAATTTGGATGGGTGAGTTGGAGAGGCAGTTCCATGTGGAAGCAGGGACAGAGAAGCAGGCTTCAGTAATCAGCTTGCCTGAGCTCTAACACAAGGGCAGATGCACCGAGGACAAAGCAACTCCTAAAGCAGCATGGGCAGAGTATTTGTAAGAAGTAATTGTCTGGGATTTTCAGAGGCAGGGGGGGAAAAAAAGGCATAGGGAGCAGCTGTCTCAAAAACCAGGCTTAAATCAAAACCGGCTACGGCTTTGAAGCGAGCTGGCACTAAAGCCAGAGGTCCTGAAGGTTTAGCATCAACTGGAGGTAGATTAATTGAAGTTACTGAAAAGAGACAAAATAAAGAATACAGCATGTCTGCCCAAGGCATCTTAGGAGGAATTGAAGTGGGAATGAAAGAGGAATTTGGGATTTAGCTTCTGCTGGGAACAGCCTCTTTAATCATGGTTAGAAAAGAAATAGTTGACGAGGTGCTGAAAAGAAATAGTTGAAGAGGTGCTGGGGCCAGGAGGAAATAATAGAGTGGGAATGAAGCACTGTGGAAAAATACTGACTCCCTGATTGCTGAATTTGGCACAGATGTATCTGGGAAGTTAATCCTGTCGAGGGTTTGCTGTACCTGGGATATTGGTTAGCTACCAGAGGTACATGTGTGTGCAGAGTCTGATTTTTTTTGTCTGCAGCTTTCTCCAGCCAGCTGTACCATTAGAAATGGATAATTTATACTCTTCCAAGACTGACGTTTTGCTCAGTGTAAGGTGACAATTTCCTTGCAAAATACCCAAACTGCCAACCAGCAGGCATTTTATTAGTCTGCCTCCTTGGCTTTTAAAATGTGTTTCATAAGCCTAGGACTTATTTCTGATGTTGAAGTAATATCAAGCTGTATCTTACAGTGAGTATACCCAGGAATATGTATCAATCTCAACAGCCAGAAACCATGCAAAGCATCTGTCTTCAGCAGCTGGCAAGTGTATGACCCATCTTGTGCATCATCAGCAGGTTTGCAGGTGATACCAAGCTGAGTGGTGTGGTTGATAAGTCTGAAGCACAGGATGGCATCCAGAGGGACCTAGACAGGCTGGAGAGGTAGGCTAAAGAGAATCTCATGAGTTTCACCATGGCAAAGTGCAAGGTCCTGCACATAGGTCAGGGCAATCCTCAATATCAATATGGGCTGGGGTAGATGAGATTCAGAGTGGCCCTTGGGGGTACTGGTGGACGAGAAGCTGGACATGAGCTAACAACATGCACTTGCAGCCCAGAAGGCCAATGGCAGCCTGGGCTGCACCAAAAGCAGTGTGGCCAGCAGATTGAGAGGGGATTCTGCCACTCTGCTCTGCTCTGGTGAGACCTCACCTGGAGTGCTGTATCCAGCCAGCTCTGGGGCCTCCAGCACAAAGAAGACATGGACCTGATGGAGTGAGTTCAGACGAGGGCCACAAAGATGATCAGAGGGCTGCAGCACCTCTGCTCTGAGAACAAGCTGAGGGATTTGGGGCTGTTCAGCCTGGAGAAGAGAAAGCTCCTAGGAGATCTTATAGTGGCCTTTCAGTACTTAATGGAGCTGGTAAGAAAGATGAGGACAATCTTTCAGCAGGGCCTGTTGTAACTGGACAAGGCATGGTGATTTGAATCTAAAAGAGGAAGAATTAGACTAGAGAGAAGGAAGAAATTTTTTATCATGAGGGGGGTAAGACTCTGGCCCAGGTTGCCCAGAGATGCCCCATTCTTGCAAACATTCCAGGTCAGGTGTTTTGGGGCTCAGAGTAACCTGATCTAGTTTCAGATGTCCCTGCTAACTGCAGGGGGGGCTGGACTAGATGAGCCTTCAAGGTCCCTTCCAACCCAAACCATTCTATGATTCCATGACAGCAGCTCCAGCAGAGAGCTGGGACACTTAATAGCTGTGTTTTGTACAAGTGTGGAGGAAGCAGTCACAGTGTAGACAAAACTCCTGGGTCCAGGAATAAAGCCTTAAAAAGGATCCCTGAGGCTCTGAATCCCCCAAGGAGAGATGGCACTTGAGGGAAGGGACTGTGAAAGTTGCTAAGGTTTGTCAGCTTGAAAAGGTGTCCCTGTTTGTCTGTGCCCTGTTGCTGCTGTTAATGTGTTACTGTGATACCTGCTGGCCCTGACTGGGATTCCTCTGGGGTGGTGTAATCAGAGAGCACAACAGGACCATGTAGAGATTACAGCTCACCATCAAAGGGGGCAAGAATCAGACTCATAGAATTGCTTTGGTTAGAAAAGACCTTTAAGATCATTGAGTCCAATTTTGTCCCTCAGCACCACTTCTCTATGATGTTCAAACACCTTCAGGGATGAGGATTCAATCACCTCCCTGGGGAGGCTGTTCCAGCATTCAAGAACTGTTTCAAGCAAAGAAGTTTCTTCTAATATCCTAAACCTCACCTGCTGCAACTTGAGGCCGTCTCCTCTTGGCCTGTCTCCTGTTAGACATCAACCCCCATCACACTCCATCTTCCTTTCAGAGAGTTGTGCAGAGCAAGAAGGTCTCCCCTCAGCCTTCATTTCTCCAGGTTCAACAACCCCAGTTCCTTCAGCCACTCCCCATAAGACCTGTTCTCTAGACCCTTCTCTGGACCTGCTCCAGCACCTCAATGTCCTTCTTGGAGTGGGGGCCCCAAAATTGAACCTGCTGTTCAAGGTGTAGCCTCCCTAGTGCTGAGTACAGGGAGATGATCACAGCCCTGGTCCTGCTGGCCACACTATCACTGATCCAGGCCAGGATGCTGTTGCCCTTCTTGGCCACCCCAGCACACACTGGCTTATCTTCAGCTGCTTGTCAGCCAAGACTCCCAGGTCTTTCTCTGCAAGGCAGCTTTCCAGTCACTCTTCCTCAAGCCTGTAGCATTCGTAGGGTTGTTGTGACCTAAGTTCAGGACTTGACCTTGTTGAATCTCATACAGTTTGGCCCTAGCCCGTTGATCCGGCCTATGTCCTTCAGCAGAGCCTCCCTACCCTCATGAAGATCAACACTTCCTCCCAGCTTAGTGTGATCTGCAAACTTAGTAAGGGTGCCTCAGTCCCCTCGTCCAGATCATTGATAATGATATTAAAGAGATCTGGCCCTTGTACTGAGCCCTGGGGAGCACCACTTGTGGCTGGTTTTGACAGACTCAACCAGATACATACTGGTTTATCCTTACATGTGGCCTGTATCAATGCATTTGTGTCTTCATTTGCTATTTTAGCTCTGCAACCATCAGTGCTCCCTTAGATCTCTGATCTTGCCCATTACAAGTTGGCTGCTTTTAATGGTGTTATTGGAGCAGATCTCAGGGATTTGAAAAAGGAGAAAATAACAGCTTAGGCTTAGGCTACTGTAAGCTGGGCTGGCTTGGGGACAAATTCACATTTAGACTGAGCCTCTTCACATCTTCTCTAAGTAATTGTAAACTCTTTCATGCTTTAGCCCTGAAAGAGAATTTCGGCAGCCCTGCACTGCCAGAGACTGTGCCTTACACCATGTAAGATGCATGATAGCTAATCTAAGTCATTGGGCTTAGCATCTACTTTTCATAATCGTTTGTGCAAATACAGCCCAGTTATCAAATGTCTGCATTAATTACACAAAGGATACCAGCACTGCCAAAATAAATGGGTTGTCAAAGGGTTATGTCTGATTATTTGTATTATTCAACCAACACCCAGCCCTCCTATTATGTTAAGTGCTGCACAAGCATGTTCAGAAACTGCTCCAGCACCAGGGAGGTGCAGGAGTAATTTATGCTAGGGGAAAACAATTGGACATTACAAGCAAATAAAAAGGAAAGGGGAGAGGAGAATGAGGGTGGGTGTGACAGGCTGTGGCAGCATATTCCTGTGAGAACCATCAGGAGGGAGTTTTAAGAGAAGGAAAAAATGGTTTGATATAAATAAATGAGAAATATGATAGCAGTGATGCTGGCTGGGCATTTGCCTAGCCCAGAGGAGATTTCTGTGGCATGTGCTTAGCTGGTATATTAGGGTGGGTCTTACTCTCATTTCATCTTAGGGTCTTAGTCTCATTAACACCATACCTATTTACACCACTCTCAGAGGGATCTCCGAATGGCACTGTGGAAGACAGAGGAGGAACACAGCCAAAAGACTCCAGCTGGTCCCACACCGCACCCAGCTGCCAGCTGCACCCAGGCAGGCACGTGCCCGGTCAGGGTTACTGGGACTGCATTTCTTTGTCATTAAAACACTTCATGCTGCCAGCACAACATAAAGGGCTCTCAGTGTGGCTGAGCATCCACCTCATCAGCCTAGCATGGCTTGCTGCTGCGCATTTTCACATCCACAGCGTGAGCATGGATGTCAGTAAATCGCTTTTATTAAGGTGCCTGCTTCAACTGGTGCTGCCTCTGAATGTGAGGGATAGCAAACTTCACTGCTTGGGAGCTTCAGGGAGATTTAAATTAGGGATCAGGAAAAAAATTCTTCAGTGAACAAGTAGTGAGGCATTGGGACAGGCTGCTCAGGGAGGTGGTGGAGTCTCCATCCCCAGAGGTGTTCAAAAACTGTGTAGGCATGGCACTTTGGAATGTGGTTTAATGCATATGGTGCTGCTGGGTTGATAGTTGGACTTGATGATCTTAGAGGTCTTTTCTCCCTCAACCTGCCCTGAATAAATAGAGCCCCAAAATAATTAAAGGCCCATGAGGTGGCAGAGTGACTTCAGAGGAGAAAGGGGATCACAGAGATGATGTCAGGTAGTGATAGGACTAGGGGGAATGGAACAAAGCTAGAAATGGGCAGATTGAGGCTGGATGTTAGGAAAAAGTTCTTCACCATGAGAGTGGTGAGACCTTGGAATGGGTTGCCCAGGGAGGTGGTGGAAGCCTCATCCCTGGATGCGTTTAAGGCCAGGCTGGATGAGGCTCTGACAGCCTGATCTAGTGTGAGGTGTCCCTCCCCATGGCAGGGGGATTGGAGCTGGATGATCCTTGAAGTCCCTTCCAACCCTGACAGTTCTGTGATTCTATGAATAGCCAGGCAGTTAGCAGCTGATCTCAACCAAGAAGACCCAATAAACCCAAGAAGACATCATAAAAATAAAGCATTTAGGAACAGAACATTCAGTGGAAAAAAACAAAACAAAAAAAACCCAAAGCAAACCCAAACCCAAAAAAAAGACCACACCATAAAACAGAAAATATAAAAATGTGTATTCGCAGTATAAAATTTACAAGGTACCCAGAGGAAACTGGACTCTGTCAGGCACCCAAGTGTCTCAGATTAATTCTCCCAGACAATTCCCAGCCTTTTGTGAACATGCTCCTGTTTTCCACCTCCCTAATTCCTTTCCCCTCCAGTGCAAAGAAGCCTGGCACTGTCTCTCTGCTATTGTTTGTAGAAAAGTGCCTTATCTTGGGCCATGCTTTTTCCTTTCATTTTCCTTTTGAATTGAACCGTTCTGTTCGTGGGACAAAGTCAAAACAGGGTGCTCATAAATTACTACCCAAAGCTTCCCCTTTCATCACTGCCATAAAACCTAGTAAGTGAAGATGGAATTCCCATCAGTTCTTGGAAGTTCTAACCAAAACCAAGTGAGAGCAGCGGCAACAATGCAGTAGAACAAAACAGCCTTGCTGGTATCTCACATCTGGGGAAACATTTTTAGTATTTCCATAATAATTACTCATTCTCAGGATGAAATACAGCAACTGCCACCTCTTTCACTCTCCAGACTTCTGGAAAAGGAGGACTGCTCAAACTGACCAGCAGTGTATTACTAAAGGAAGCACCAGCTGAGAGTACAGTGTGGTAGGAAATCCTGATAATGGCAGAATCACAGATTGATAGGGGTTGGAAAGGAGAATGTCTAGTCTAATACCCCTGCTAAAGCAGGGTCACCCACAGCAACTTGCACAAGATTGTGTTCAGGTAGGTTGAAGACTCTCCTGAGAAGACTCCACAACCTCTCTGGGCAGCCTGTTCCAATGCTCCAGCACCCTCACATGAAAGAAGACTCTCCCAATGTTCAAATAGAACCACTTGGGTTCCTGTGTGTGCCTGTTGCTCCTTGTGGGCACCACTGAAGAGTCTGGCCCATGCTCTTGACCCCCACCCTTTACTTATCGATAAGCATTGAGAAGATTCCCTCCCAGTCTTCTTTTCTCCAGGCTAAACAGTCCCAGATCTCTCAGCCTTCCCTCCTCACAGACATGTTCCAGTCCATTCAGCATCTTCTGCTGGACTCTCTCCAGCAGTTCCCCACTTCTCTTGAACTGGGGAACCCAGAACTGGACCCAGGACTCCAGATATGACCCATTAGATCTTAGCAGAGAGGGAAGAGAACCTCCCTTGGCCTGCTGGTCACACTCTTTTAATGCACCCCAGGAGACTATTTACCTTCTTGGCTACAAAAGCAGATTGCTCACTCATGGTGAACTTGGCTGAACAGCACTCCTGTGCCCTTCTCTGCAGAGCTGAGTTCCAGCAGGTAATATGTAATGGTCTGACACAAATGCTGTTACTAAAATGTAACCACACTTTGTAAGTCGTTCCAAAGTTCATCATAGCCACTTTACATTCCTCCTATAGACTGGTTCATCTCACCCAATCATGTAAATTACTGATCACAGTCTTCTTAATGCCCCCCAGAATCTCACTGGCCCTCTTGATGTTGTATATGAAGGGAAATCTGGGGGGGATTACACTTCTGAGATCTGTGCTTTCCTTTCCTCAGAGGATTTTGTAGAATTTAGAAAGGACTTGGCTCAACGAAGTATCCCTGGTAGCTCTGGTAGATGTGCAGACCAGCACCAAGTCCTGTCTTTCCCACGGAAGGTACTTCCCTGTGTGACCTGAAATGCAAATCTATCTGAGAGACCAAATGATGCCAATGGGAGTAACAGGAGTTGTATTTGTCATGGAATCACAGAATGGTTTGGGTTGGAAGGGACCTTTAAAGCCCACCTAGTCCAACCCCCCTGCGGTCAGCAGGGATACCTTCCAACTACAGCAACTTTCTCAAAGGCCCATCCAAACTAACTGGAATGGTTTCAGGGATGGGGCTTCTGCCACCTCTCTGACCAACCTGGATCAGTGTCTCACCACCCTCACTGTAAACAATGTCTTCCCTCTCTCTTGTCTGAATCTCCCTCTTTTAGTTTAAAACCATCACCCCTGGTCCTGTCACAACAGGCCCTGATAGAAAGATTGTCCCCATCTTTCTTCCAAGCCCCCTTTAAGGAGTGAGAGGCCCACTGCGGCTTGTCCAAGGTGCCTGGTGGAGGAGCCACAAACATCCTGGTTGCTGCTCTCCTCTCTACCCATTAGGCTGTGCCTCTTTCCCACGCTTCAACCTCTCCTCTCCTGTCATTCACTCTCCGGGTGCTTCACAAACGGCAAGGGCTGTAATTCCATACTCCCCTTAGCTCCCAAAGGATGGATCCGTGCCTCTTGGAGTTCAGCCACAGCCAAGAACTTGCTGATTCCCTCACCCCCACTGCCTGTGTGTCTGCTTTGAGCAAAGAGATAAACGCGGTGGCTCATTGTTTTTGTGCTGCCAGTCTCTGGAGAGAGGATTTTCATGAAGCCTGAGCTCAGAAATAAAAATGAAACAACAAAACAAGCACAATGCTACACAGCTCACAGCCAAGAACTAAGAATTTCTCCCCAGAATGAGAGTCTCTGATAGCTGTATCCACCTCTGGAGTCCTCAGCACAGGAGAGACATGAACTTGAGTGGGTCCAAAGGAGACCATAAAGGTGATCAGAGCACCTCTGCTGTGAGGACAAGCTGGGAGAGTTGGCGTACTCAGCCTGGAGAAGAGAAGGTGCTGGGGAGACCTTAGAGTTGCCTCCCAATATTTGAACGAGGCTACAGGAGAGCTGGAGAGGGACTTTTCTCAAAGACATGTAGTGACAGCGTGAGGGGTAATGGCTTCAAACTGGAAGAAACTGTATTAAGATTAGACATTGGGAAGAAATTCTTCCCTATAAGGGTGTTGAAGCACCGGAACAGGTTGCCAGAGAAGTTTTGGAGGCTTCAAGCCTTCAAGTGTTCAAAGCCAGGTTGGATGGAGCCCTGAGCAGCCTGCTTTAGAGGAGGTGTCCCTGCCCAGGGCAAGGAGGTTGAAACTAGATAATCTTTGGGGTCCCTTCCAACCCAAGCCAGTCTGCGATGCTGTGATTGCGTGAAGCAGCTGGCAGAGCCGCCCTTGGAATAAAGCGTATGGGGAAAGTAGTTCGCAGGGAGCGGAGCCGGCGGAGCCTGGCTGCTTGTCAGAGGGGGCGGATCCTGCGCACGGGCGGGCACCGGAGCGGCCCCGGCAGCCGCGGGGCTATTTCAGGAGCCGGTCGGAGGCGGCGGCCGGAGCCGGGGATTGGGGGCAGCGGCCGCTATGGGTTAGCGGTACCGAGGGGCAGACAGGAGGGGGGGGGGGGGGGGGGGGGGGGGGGGGGGGGGGGGGGGGTTCCAAGGCAGTCTTTGCCTGAGGTTGAGGGGGTAAAAAGGAGGTTTTTATTTTGGGCTGCATCACAACTTGAGCTGCATCAAGCTGAGGCAGGCGGAGAGGGGAGAGGGAGGAGAAGGAG
>WBNM01003820.1:111289-125155 GCA_013399055.1 Ramphastos sulfuratus | reverse complement strand
TTGATTGCATATTACTGGGTAATAATGTGATAAGAGATGCAAGAAGAATTAATTGCCCTGGAGGCTTGTGTTGTGTGCGGTGTTAAAATCTCTCTCTTTAAGGATGGAAATTATTTCAGTGCCAGTCCTGTGGTGTGTTACCTGTTGAAGTACCATTCATCGAGACACAGTATGACCTTTTATCCAGCTTCATCAGGATGGGATCTATGGTCCGTAATTGCAAATTGTGGTATGTGCTTGTTGCAGTGTGGTGACAGGACAAGGGGCGATGGCTTCAAACCAGAGAACAGATTTAGATGGGATGTTAAGTTCTTTACAGTGAGGGTGTTGGAACATTGCAACAGGTTGCCCAGGGAGATGGTTGGGGCCCCGTCCCTGAAAATATTCAAGGCAAGGCTCAACAGGACTCTGGGCAACCTGCTCTAGTGGAGAATGTCCCTGCTGACTGCAGGGCAGTTGGACTGGATGAACTTTGGAGGTCCCTTCCAGCTCAGACCATTCTCTGATTCTATGAAGCAGGATTTATTCTCTTCAAAAGTCATCACACTAGCTTATAGTTTGCAGAAATCCATTAAGAACACCAGTAATAACTTTGTGCTTTAAAAACATTTCCAGTAAGTTGGTAATACCCCAACTAAAAGACACATGTATAAAGTATAAACAATTGTTTCTTCCTTGCTCTGGGGTGCTGGCTGTCTTTGATTCCCTCTCTAATCTCTTCCACTAACCTTGGCTGACTAGATAATACATAAGCCTTGCTGGTTGTTTTCTGTCTGAGGAGAAAGAGAGAGGTGGGTAAAGATGTGATTTCTGTGTTATTTTAAAATTGTTTATAGTTGTAAATACTTGTAAATATGCTTGTAAATTTAGCTTTGCTGTAAATGTAATTTCATCTTACTTCCAAGCCGTCTGAGCTGGTCTGGTAAATTTCAGTTGGGTAGTGGGGAAAGTTCCCAACACACTGTATTTATTTTTTGTGCCTAGCATGGGGCATGCAGAAATGAAATGGCATGAACAGTCTGTTTTTCTTTGGTGTTTTAATGATGTAGGTTGTATTTTGCTTAAGATGTGTGTCGAAGAATTGTGGAGGGGAGCTTCACGGGTTTAAGTGGTAAACCCATTTTAGGGTTGTGGTTTTTTCTGTAGAGTAAGCACAGTGATGTTCTTGAGGTGCTTGTTTGGAAATCAGGTTACTTTCAAGCTGCTGCTGGTGGGAAAGTGGAGATAACCCAATTGCCAGCTTACTCCCATTTAAACACGTGGCTTCAGGGTCAGTTTGCTGTCCTTCAGATGCACAGCCATACTCCGTCTCATCTTAATTGAGACCGACATTGTTGTACTTGCCTTACCCTCTCCTCGCTCTGGAGTTCTTCCAGTTCTACCTATGCACCACCCCTCTATATGCACAATTTCATATTTCTGCATTTATGACATAACCCTGAGCTTTGTTGCACATGTTTATTAGTCTTCTGCTTTTGTGACCAGAATAAGGATTTGGATCTCGGAGAAAGCAGAGGTTGCACTGATTTTTTTCCTTAGGAATTGCTTCCTGCCAGCTGAAAAAATGCTGGCTGTGTGAGATATTTCTTTCATGGTGTCCAGAATTCACTTAAGATACCTGTAGCTTAAGACTTAAGCTTTTTGATTTTTGAGCTGAAATGGAGAAAAAGAAAGGAATAAACCCCACTCTGTATCACTGGAAGGTAGCTCTTAGTGTTGTACCCATGTAGTCTGTGTACAGCTTTACAGCTCCCTTGGGAGAGGCAGAGCTCTCTGGGCCAGGTGGGATTTTGAGAGCCAGGTCAGGGTCTCTAACCCAGGCTGAAGACTTGCATGTAGTCAGACAGCAGGAACCTGGTTGAATGTGCAGCACAAAGGTAATCTCAGAGGTTGAATTGCAGGTGCAGCAGGAAAATGCTCATGAGTTTGAGCACACACATTAAATGGATATGGTAATTTTGTATTTGGAATTTTCTCTAGCTGCTTTGAGCAGCTATATTTTTGAACAAATTATCAAATTTCTAGTTACTGAATATTTGATTTACATTGCTGAATCTGAAACATAGGTTCTGTTTGGTCAACTGATGAAGAATTTTGTTATTTATTCATAATAGAAAGTGCAATAAAACCTAGTGGGATTTGGGTTAAATACACATTTTTTAAGTTGTTAGAACACTGCTTAGCGCTTAGCTCTTCAGAAATCACTCTAATTATACCATAATCTGTTCAATTTAAACAAGTTCTTCATCTAGGTTGTAATTGACGGGGAAAAGGTTGGAGTTGATGAGGCAAACTGATGAAAGTCTAAAGGTATGTAACTGGAATGGCATTGTCAGAGATTGGGTTTTTTTATTCATATAACTGCACTATTGTGAAACTGCTGCTGTAAAACTTGCTACCACAGTAATTGCCAGCTACCTGCAAAGTGCTGTGCTACCTGCAAAGTGCTGTGGTACCTGCATTTCATGGACCTGTGAAAGGTAAGAGAAATGCTGTAGGCGGTTTTGAACTACGAACAGAAATGCCAGATTGAAAGAAACAGAATGGTCCAGTCTGGAAGAGACATCCAAAGGTTACCTAGTCCAACCCCCTCTGCAGTCAGCAGGGGCATCCTCAACTAGATCAGGTTGCCCAGAGCCCTGTTGAGCCTAACCTTGAATATCTCCAGGGAAGGGGCCCCAACCACCTCCCTGGGCAACCTGTATTAAATATTGTCATTTTATTGGGATATATATGTGTCTAAAATGTGTCTGTAGTATAAAAAATGCATGAGCACATTGCTAAATGCCCTGCAGATCATAGACAGCTGCCTGAGATGACAACAATGACACAGTATGCAGGACTTGGTCTTCAAGTGAGTTGTTTCAAACACTTAAAATACCTGGTGGTGGTGATAGTGCAGTTCCTGACCTTTCCTGATGGCTCATTCCTGCTGTGGGACACCTGCATTGCATAGTCAGGAGGATTGGGCAACTAATCTAGCTAGGAGACTCCAAAACTATTCCTGTTTTCCCCCATTTTTTTTCCCAATTGGTTCATTTTACAACCTTCTACAGAATGTGTAGTCAGTAGGAGGCAACACAAGACTGGGAACAAATAGCAAGTGAAGGCAGGGCTATGCTACAGACCTGTTGCTTACCCACAGTGCTTAAACACAGACCTAGTGTGCCACCTTTTCTCTTATGGCATTAGGGGCTTTTTTTTCCATCATGCAGCATTCTGAGGGTGGGAATTAAATGTTTTTATTAGTTGCTTTTAAAATCTTGTTCAACAGAGGAGCACAAAGAGGTTCAATAAGGATGAATGTAGAGACCTGCACCTGGGAAGGAATAACAAACTGCACCAACACAGGTTAGGAGGTGATCTGCTAGAGAACAGCCCTGTGGAGAAGGACTTTGAAGTCCTGGTGGACAGCAAGTTCTGCATGGGACAGCAATGCGCCCTTGTGGCCAAGAAGGCCAAAGGAATCCTGGAGTGCATTAAGAAGAGTGTGTCCAGCAGATCGAGGGAGGTTCTCCTCCCGCTCTACTCTGCCATTAGCGAGGCCCTACCTGGAATATTGCATCCACTTCTGGGCTCCCCAGTTCAAGAAGGACAGGGATCTACTGGAGACAGTCCAATGGAGGGCTACAAGGATGACAAAGGGACTGGAGCACTGCTTGATGAGGAAAGGCTGAGAGACCTGGGGCTGTTTAGTCTGCAGAGAAGACTGAGAAGGGATCTAATATGGATAAAAATATCTGAGGGCTGGGTGTCAGGAAGAAAGGGACAGCCTCTGCTCACTTGTACCCTGGGATAGGACAAGCACTGGAACAGGCTTTAAGGTGAGGGTGACAGAAACCTGGAGCTGGCTCCCCAGAGAGGTTGTGGAGTCTCCTTATCTGGAGACTTTCCAACCCTGTCTGGATGGGTTCCTGTGTGACCTGCGCTAGGTGATCCTGCTCTGGTGGAGCATTGGACTGGATATTTATGGCCCCTTCCAAACCCTACCATTCTGTGATCCATGATTGCTGCAGTATTGGTTATGCTGTGTTTAAACAACAGTGAAAATAACAAGAAATCTACATACAATTTTCTTCCTTGAGAGAAAAAAGAAAAGGCCCGGTGCTTGGCATGCACTCAGTTACTGCTTTAGTATTTACTTTAAAAGAAATAAAATGAAGGTGTTGGTACATAATCTGCTAAGTGTCCAATATTTTAGAAAGATTTTATACTTTTTTTAGTCAATTTTTCAAGAAAATTTGCACTTCTGTGTCCTTAGCCATCCAGCAAAGTGCTAACAGCAATTCACTTGCTTTCCCAAGGTAATCTCCAGAATTTCATCTTGGGTTGGAATTTGAGGAAGTAGTTTGGTTTGTTGGTTTTGATTTGTTTGGGTTTTCTTCCCCTCCTATGCAAAAGAGGCTTTTTGTTCCACTCCTTACAAGCTCCTGACAGATACTCCCAGCAGTGGGAACTCAATCTGTGCTTCCATGTCTGGTGTTTGCCCAGTAACAGTTATGAGGGAAGGAAGCAGGAAGGACATGGTTAGGTCACACCTTGAGCACTGTCCAGTTCTGGGCCTCTCAATTTAAGAAAGATGTTGCTCCAATGTGTCCAGAGAAGAGCACCAAGGCTGTAACACCAAGAGGGAGCTGTAACACAGCCCTGTGAGGAGCGGCTGAGGGAGCTGGGGTTGGTTAGCCTGGAGAGGAGGAGGCTCAAGGAGGACCTTAATGCTCTCTACAACTACCTGAAAGGAGGTTGTGGCCAGGTGGGGGTTGGTCTCTTCTCCCAGGCAACCAGTGGGTGTTTTGAGAGCGCGATGAGTAATCTTCCCTCCAACAAGCAGTCCCACTAGAAGCCTGCCGTGCTGTGGGAAGGAGCCTTAGTACATTCCGGGGCTCGCTTTGGAAGACGCCGCCCGGTAGGTGGCGGCGGCGACAAAGCGCCTGACGGGCAGTGCCGCAGCCCCTCCGGGCGAGCCGGAGGGCAGCGGGAGCCGGACCGACCCTTGAGCGTGCCCCCATCTCGCGGACCGTGTGAGAAACCGCTCCTCCGACACCCTGCACAACATTTTTCCGTTTAAGAAATACGTTTAGTTTCCGATGCATTAATTGCACACAAGTTCTCAGCAGTCTGTGTTGTAATAGTTAAGGGGGTACTTACCGTGGGTATTTCTAGAGCTCTTGGATTCCTCATCTTCCTGAACTGCCTGAAAAAAATACTAGAATTATTATCGAGTATTTTGTCCCAATAAAGAGTGATGTTAAAATGTCTAAAAACACTTAGTATATTTTCAGAGGATAATCAAAATCAGTAAAAATATGAAAAGTGCTAACTGATGTGACTGCTTCCCCAGCCTAATTTTCTTTTCCCTATAACATTTTTTTCTGGAAAAAAAGACAACCCTACAAACAAAATACTACCTATGAGAAGGAGTCACGAATCCCTTTTAAAGACAAGGTTCTTGGGGAAAAAAAACACAAAACAAACAAAAAACAAAACAAAAAAAAACCCCAAAAAACTGATCCCAACTCTTTGTAATTAAAATGCTTTAGTTGATTGATAATTTCAGGTAGCTCAGTGGAAAGAGAGTTGTTTTGTATTTGCTCATTTTATTTGGAATTTTAAATCTCCACGTGGTGATTTCAGCTAAGGGCTTGTGTCAGGGGAAACTCTGTGAAGCTGACCAGAGACAAGTAAAAATGCCTGTGTTGTTTTCATTGTCCAAACGTAATGATGTGCAATAATTTAAACCAGCAGTTTCACATGGTTAAAAAAAAATTGGATTTTTTAGAAACTTCTAAAAGTAACCCCACAAACACCCATAAGGGATAAAAGCTTTTGTAGTTTCAAAACCAATTCTAATATAACACAAATATTTTTCTTAAAAAAAAAAAAAAGAAAAAGAAACAAACAAGCAAACAAAATAAGGCTTAAGAGTTTTACTTTTAGGAATGCGTAGAATAAGATTTTGTTCTTATACCAACACTGTTAGAATAAAAGCATCAATTCCTGAAGCTACCATTGAAGCTGAGAAATATAATCTTATATGTATCAGGAGTACAATAAAAGCAAAACAATAGAAATTTAAAGGGGGGAAAAAACCTGCAAACTGAAACAAATTTTAAAAAATCCAAACAAAACAGCCCCCCCCACACTCCACCAAAATAAACAATAATGACAAAAGACAAAAGAAAACAAAACAGAAACCCAAACCACAACAAACATAACCAAACAAATATTTTAGAAGTGCAAGATTGATTCTGTAATAGAAACATGGAAAATATGTTTGTTTTTTGTTTTGTTTTTATGCAACCAGTAATTTAAAAACCAAATCCACAGGGATACAGTTAAAGCAATATTTAAAAAATATTATTTCATAAACTAGTTCAAGTTATATGAAAATAAATGTTTCTTAACTTAGAGAAAAAGACTCCTAGAACAGATACTTAGGGGGGAAAAAAGTGTTATAGTTTTACTTTGCATAAATATATGCAAATAAACTAAATTTATATTGTGTCTTAATTTGCCTGTTTCAGTGGATGGGCATTCTTCTGTTGGTCTCTTGGAACCAAAGATTTAAAGCTTAAAAAAAAAAAATAAATAGAGAAGCTGAAGTTCCAACTTTCATTAAGGAACAACAAATGGAAATGAAATTCCAAACCCACTCCCCCTCCCCTCCTTTTTTTTCCAAATCTTTAAAAAAAAAAAACAAAAAACTTCTAAATACTTCTGAAAGTATCATAACAATTTTTAATAATATTCTCTTTCAGTCACAATCTCTACACTTGAGGATCTTGTTTCTGTCAGAAACCTCACGAAAACCAAAATGTAAACCAATGAATGCAGCTTCTGGGCTGCCCTGGTATCTTTAGAGGTTGTTTCATGAGAAACAGAGGACCCACAGCTTTCATTCACTTTTGGCTGTAATGTGAATTTGCTGTGGGAGGAAATTAAATAATTTCCAAAATGATTGTTCCCAAGTATCTTTTTGCATTAAATAGGGCTTGGATTCAGTGGCTCCTAATGAATTTGGATACGTTAACAGTGACTGGATCATATCCAAATATGACTTGATGGGAAAGCCATTAGTTTTCTTCCCTGAGGTTACAGTGGGATTCCATCTGGTGATTGCTAAGAAATGTGGGTATGTAGTGGAAAAAAAACAAAAAACAAAAACCAACACACCAAGAGAGCTTGTATTGGACTCTAGTATGAATTACTGGGAATGCAGTTTCTTAGTTTCTCTGAAGTGCATTAATGAAACTGAGTTTAGAGCACCTTAAAACTTGATAAAAGGAACACACTGCTCACACAACATAAGCCTTCAGTTAAATTCTGTTGTTGTGTAGTAATTGCTTTTGCAGTAGAATTGTGTTTGTGATCAGCCAAAAAAAAAAAAAACCCAAAAAACCCCCAAAAACATTATGATGTAAAACCACCTGGGAGAAAATCCAAAGCAAAGCCAGTCATTGAAAGCAATTTTATATTTAATTGTAGCTACCAAGTGCTTAACCTAAAATAACAACTGTAATTATCAAGCAAGCACCTGAACAGCTTCCCTCCTTAGTGGGATGAAACTTAAATTTATCTTTCCTTTAAGCCATCGAGGCAAATAGTTTCATTTTTATATGCAGTGTTAGGCAGAAAAATCACAGTCACAGAATTGTCAGGGTTGGAAGGGACCTCAAAGAAAACCTTCAGAGGAACAGAACCATATGTTTGTCTTAGTGGAGTGGGAATGCTCATCCGTTTTCAAAAACCTGCTTTGTTTTGTTTTAAATACAGCAGTATTTTTAATAATAAGGTAATGGTTGTGTGCAGCAATATGAGTAATAATTAAACGTAGGAAGAAATTGCATTTCTTTGGTAAAGAAAAAAATTCTGTGGCTCAGTTTTTCCTTTTTTTCCTGACAAACCAATTACTAGTCACAGGGCAAATTGCCCCTAGTTTTGATCAAAGGAGCAATTCATCTCATCCCGAGTGTGCTGCAGCCTAACAGCTGTCTGTTGCTGCAGAATGTGTGGGTCATCTTTAGCTGCCGACCTCATCCAGGCATGAGAAAAGGGAGTGAGGGAAAAACCTATGAAGCCCAAAATAAAACTGCAGATTCTTCTGGTTCTTGTCAGATTCAGTTACAGTGGGATAGAAACAGCAGTAAATTCACTGCAGTTCTATCAGATCAAAACAGCTCCGTTATAAATATCATTCCTATAAACCATGTGGGCAAGAGAAAAACTGTTAGAAGGGAAGGGAAGGCAGGTCTTCTGCACTTCAATAAATTATATGATGCTTTTATAGGTTATAACATAAAGAATTAAAACACCATATGTATGCCTGTACGTGTGTGAATGTGTGTGTGTGTGTGTACGTAGGCACACCCTCAAAGAAGTACTAATTGAAACAGTCAGCTGTTATCGATCCCAATATACTGTAATAAAATACAGAAATTTCAGTCACTGTACATAGAATTAGATTACAGTATAAATTTAGGAAAATGAGAGTTTTGAAGAAGCATTTCATCTTTTCCTTAGGAATTGACTCAATGGCTTGAAGTGCTTCTGGTGTGATGAACAGCAAACTCCTGCTTGGCTTTGCAGCTGGTGAGTAGCTGAGAGAGTCGCGATCATTAAAAGTGTTCACTTTTAAAGGTGACGGAGGGGTGATGACCAGCGCCTTTGTTTACCTACACAGTCGATAGATGATTGTTTCCAATGTCTCCCTGCTTTAACTGAAAGTATCACTTTTGTTCTTATTATCTTAATGATATACACTTTTGCCCCAGTCTCCGTGTTTGATGGTGATGTGTTTGGGTTTTTTCCATTTTGAGACATCTTGACACTATTACTGGAGTACAGTTAACAATTAGTTTACAAGAACTGTCAGAAACTTGCCAGACTATAGTGTGCTTTTCCTTTCTTCGTAGCCTCTGCTGGAGGTTCTACCAGAGTTCATTAAATAGTGAGAGGTTAATTATATGTATGTTGGTTCAGTAAAGCACATGTGGGAAAGCAAGATGGAGAAGCCATCAACATTGCAATGGCTATAGCTAAATGGCAAGAATACCTTAAAGTGCTGGGAGTACCTCGAGCCTTTGAACAACAGAATTAGCTTTGTTGCAGAAATTCATGAGAAGTGAAGCTAAGTATATTTTACACACCCTTTACTGAAATGAGTCAATCTGTTTTCGTCTTTAATTCATCCTACTTTTGGGCACACCACCAACTTTAATTCATTAGGTTTTAAAATGTTTTAACTTTTTGTTGGTGATGGTTTGTTTGCTTTGGTTAGTTAGTTGGCTTTTTTTTTTTTTTTTTTTTTTAATTTTATTTTGGCACTATCTCTTGATTTCTTGCCTAAAGGAGCCAAGATCATTGACTTCCACTGTGAGTGTCATGCATTTTCTGGTTTAAGACCCAGCTCAGCTAAACTCACAGACACTTACCTAACTTCGAAGGGGTAAAACCATGGGCTTCTGGTACTTATTGCTTGTTGCCTTGCAAGTCAGTCCTTAATGGCCACAGGGAGTAAAGGCAGAGACAAAGAAAAATGAGGTTCAGTGAAAAACAGGAACACAGAGGAGAAGCCATAGAGAAATCAGAGCACTAACATCAAAATTATGAAGCAAAAAGACCCACTAGTTTCCCCTGCCAAGCTTCCTCTGTTCTGTGTTGGGTTCTCATGTACACTTGGTGTCTATAATTGTCTTTGATCATGTCCAGAGCCATTGCAGACTAATAGCACATTCTTAAGCACAACTGAGAAATCAGAGCAGCATTCATTTGCTTCAGCTTCAGTTTCTTTACATTAGACACTTTAATCGGTGCTGGTTATCCTTAGGTCCTTTTTTAATCAGGAGAGGAAATAGGGGACAGCTCAAGGGGATATTTAATATAATTTCTGTGGACTGCTTCTGCATCTACTGTGTTCTCTCCCTACTTCTGTTCACTAATTATAAGGAAAGCCTCAGATGAGTTACTTATATTAGATATTTAGAATAGGGAAGCCAAATATGTCTCTGCCATAGTTTCCTCTCTCCCTCACACAAATCTTTCCCAACCAGCAGAGCTCACAATCTGGTAGCTGAAGCCACAGGGTGACAGAACAGAATGGCTTGACTCCTTGCAAGCAGAATTTGTGTCCTTGCATTAAACTTGAAACTCTGGCGTTACCAGGGCTTCCCCTCTGACAGCATTTGAAAAGACTTACATTTTTGGGGAGGAACATTGTAGGTACCAGATCCTCTAGACAACTTGCCAGGGTATGGATTCCAGGTGAACAGACATCTTCTTTTTTCGTCCTTTTAGATGTGTCAGTTTCAGAGAGGGACAAGATTCAGGCTATGTTTTGAAGTGGAAGACATTGATTTTAGACAACTGCCTGCTAAGGAGGCTGACTCTTTTGCAGAGCCACTTACTGCTCCCCACCAGGCATCAAAGCCTGAGGATCTCCACTGAAGTCTGATCCTGAAGCTTAGCATTGAGTATGTCCCCTTTTGAGAGTTTACATTTTTTGTGGGATGGTGCTGTAAGGGCTCGGGGCAATGATTTTTTTTTCACATGCAAGTGTGTATAATGTCTCAGGAGTCTGAGAGGAGGAAGCTATCATAGAGGAGAAGGATAACAGTACTGGGCTGTGAAACTGCTGCAGCTAATGCATTGGCAAACCAGACCTGGCACATGTCCATTTGCGCTACTGAAAACCCCGAAGAACCCTGCAGCCCTCATGATTTAAAACCGAAGGAACAATTTGGCAATACCTTTGATGGAATCACCATTCTAGTGCCCTCTTGACTGCTAGGATGTCAGCAACACCTCCTCTCACTGGGAGTTATCCTTCCCGCTCTGCCATATGTTGGCTTGGAGAGGGCAGGATTATCAGCAGCACAGTCAGAAATGTCCGTTCATCCAGAGGTGAACTAAAGGCTGGGCACTGGGCCCTCGTTAGCTTTTGCGTAGCACTGATGTCTGAATGTATAGAGCTCCTTTGTAAGGTAAGTTTCTGTGTCTCTTCTTGGCTGCAGATGATAAATGACATTTTTCTGTGATTTTGTTCTCTGCTGCAGCCATCCAGCCTTCTAAAGTGAAAATCTAAAAGCTACTGCTGTAAGTCACTAGATGGAAGCATCTACCTTAATACTGGCAGCATAACTCTGTATTAGAGAGGTAAGTTTTCCAGTTCCTTTCTCATCTTTAATTTCTGCTTCACATTATGCAATGATTCATTATCAAATGCTGCAAATCACAGTGCTTTTATTGTCTGGGTCAGCAAAGTGCTTCAGCACAAGCCCAAGTCCACCCTATGCCCTGATCCTGTAGTATTTGGGAATGGTCTTTATTTTGTATGGTAGCTGTACTGTACTTGCAGGGTTGGAACTTTGATGAGACATGCAAGTATGTGTTTAAATTGAGCCTACAGGAGCAAATACCCGAGTGGCTGAGCTGGGACTAACGCATCTCTTTCTGCCTTGCAAACACCTTTAGCAAAAATCCAATGTGACTGTCTTTACAGAAAGGCTTTCTGAGCGTCTTCTTTCTGTACCAGTACCTCTCATTTTCTCCACATCATGATTTCTCTCTTTCCCCTCTCCACTCATGATAATTGTTTGCCTTGGAGAGAAGTCAGGATGACAGGTGTGAGTTGAGCACCACTGCTGTGGTGGAAAATACTAATTTAAACAGTAAGTCTTCTGTGTCATTGTAGCTCTGTTAACTAGGTAGACATAATCCATAGGCCCTTTCTTCTGCAGGATTTGGTTTCCTGATTCTTCTCCAAGCCTGTTTGGTTTGGAATATTCACTGATGTTCTGGAACTGGCCATGCAGGAGACAGCAGTGTTAAACAGATAAGGAGGCCGGTGGAGATAGGCTGTCCAGCTTTGCATTGCATTCCAGCATGCCAGAGGCTGAGGCTAAGACTGCAGGGTGGTGATTTCTAGGTTTCTCCAAGACTCCTGAAAAGGTTTCCCTCTCCTGACTGCTCCCTGCTGGCTCTTACTGACCGGAGAAATGATATAAGCATCTCCTAATCTACTTTAGGCAACAGGACTAATTCAATTTAACCCATCTAAGCTAACCTGGTAGATTTTGCATGAAAGTGGATTAGCAAGTGCTGAAACCACAACTTTGCCAGCAGAGTTCTGTAGGTGATAACCTCATGGAAAGGGACCGCAAGCAACTGTCGTAGGTTTGCAGTACAGAGGTCGTACTGCCCCAGAAGCATTTTGCCCTTTGTGGCTACTCCACAGCAGGAGGGCAAACCATCCAGATCCTATTCCAGCTCCTCCTCCATCAGTGGCTTCTCCCCAAGATGTGGGTCTTTGTTATGGGTGATATGTGAATTGGAAAGCACTGAGATTGCTTTTCAAACTGCAGGCTACAACGCTGAGAAATAAACAACAAGAAATCTGGTTTTCAGTTGTTAAGTGAGCGGTTTTGATTTGAAAATCACTCACAGATATCAAGCCGCGGGACCCCACAGTGAAATGTTTACAGTGCCATTTCAGAGAGGGACTCCCCTTTGAAATTAAGTATGTGGGAAGTTTGCAGAGCAGGGCATGTGTAAGAATAGAAAATTAAAGCATGATGTAGCTATCATCATTCAGGGTTCAGGGGAAAAAGTGGTATTCATATTCCTCATGTTTCGTCTCAATTGACAGGATGATCCCTTCCATTTGTGGTTATTGAGTTAGCTTTTGTCTTGATTCCTCTGTATTTTCCACTTGCTAGCTTTGGCTTTGTGTTACTTTCCTTTATCCTGGTGAACTGTGAAGCTCTGCACAACCTCTTGTGAAACAAAGAAAACAATTTTCTTATGATGTTTTTGTTTTGTTTTCTTTGTGCAAATATGTGCAACACATTCCATTCAGTGTTACTTATCACTGACTATATTTTACTTAGATGGAGAAATGTTTAACACTCGCAAAGCTATTTACTTCTATTTCATTTTCTCTCAGAACAGCAGATGCTGCTTCTGTAGCATAACTGAAAAAGGCTAACTTCTATCATTTAACACTCAGAATTGCTTTATTACTGGAATTTATTTACTGTTGGAAAACCCCAAATATTTCTCCAAAGAGAAAGTTACTCTGTTAAGTCTGCCATTATATATATTATACCTCTTGTTTTATCACAGAATCACAGAAACGTTCAGGTTGGAAAAGACCCTCAGGATCACCAAGTCCAACCCATAACCCTACTCTAGAAGGTGCACCCCTAAACCATATCCCCAGGCACCACATCCAAACAACCTTTAAACATATCCAGGGTTGGTGACGCCTCCACCTCCCTGGGCAGCTCATTCCAATGCCTGACCACTCTTTCCATGAAAAAATGTTTCCTAATGTCCAGTCTAAACCTACCCAGTCACAACTTGAGGCCATTCCCTCTCGTTCTATCACTAATTATCTGTGAGAAGAGGCCAGCATCAACCTCTCCACAAGGTTTTTTTTCAGGTAGCTGTAGACAGTGATGAGGTCTCCCCTCAGCCTCCTCTTTTTCAAACCAAACATCCCCAGCTCCTTCAGTCTCTCTTCATCAGATTTATTCTCCAGGCCCTTCCCCAGCTTTGCTGCCCTTCTCTGCACTCACTCCAGCACCTCCATATCTCTTTCATATTGAGGTGACCAAAACTGAAGACAGTACTCGAAGTGTGGCCTCACCAGAGCTGAGTCCAAGGGCACAATCACTTCCCTACTCCTACTGGACACAGCATTTCTAATCCCAGCCAGGATGCCATTGGCTTTCTTGGCCACCTGGGCACACTGCTTGCTCATACTCAGTTTTATCTATATGGGGCTCATCTGTGTCCCAGTTCACTGTTTGTCACAGAGAACAGAGGAAACAATTACAGGATGACTTGCCTCTTTTTTTTTTTTTTTTT
>WBNM01003820.1:64025-111284 GCA_013399055.1 Ramphastos sulfuratus | reverse complement strand
TTTTTTTTTTTTTTTTTTTTTTTCTTTTTCAAATGTGGAAGTTATAAACTGCAGTGAGTTGGAAAAGCCCTGGGACAGGAATACTCTGAAACAGATTCAACTGGCTGAAAAGAATTGGCAGAAGAGAAGACCATTGTGGAAGTAGCTAGTAGTAAAGGAGATGTGAATCTGCGTTTCAAGAGGCAGCATACAGATGACTGCAAGAAGTAATTTTTTCCTTGTACATTAACATTTGCATTATCACTTTTGTTCTCTGGACTAGTGATTAACAGAAAGTATTGTACAAACCAGAGAAAACCAGAAAGTACCAGAATAGGGACAGCTAGGAGGAAAAGGATGCTCACTCATGTAGTGGGGGAAAGCACAGGGGGATAGTTCAGGCAGCACATGTGGTCTTAAAAGCTCTGTGCACCATAAAGAAAGGGGAACTATAATGAAAGACAAAACTGAGGAAAGAACCTCATAGTAAAGAGTTATTAGAGAGTAAAATGGAAAGGATCACAGGATATTAGGGGTTGGAAGGGACCTACAGAGATCATCCAGTCCAACCTTCCTGCCAGAGCAGGACCAGGGAATCCAACTCAGGTCACACAGGAATGCATTCAGACAGGGATTGAAAGTCTCCAGAAAAGGAGACTCCACAACCTCCCTGGGGAGCCTGTTCCAGTGCTCTGTCACCCTTACAGTAAAGAAGTTCTCTCTCAAGTTGAGGTGGAACTTCCTGTGCTGCAGTTTACATCATTGACCCTTGTCCTATCATAGGGCACAAGTGATCAGAGGCTGTCTCTTCCTTCCTGACCCCCAGCCCTCATCTATTTATAGACATTTATTAGATACCCTATCAGTCTTCTCCTCTGCAGACTAAACAGCCCCAGGTCTCTCAGCCTTTCCTCATAAAGCGACGCTCCAGTCCCCTCATCATCCTCATAGCCCTCTGTTAGACTCTCTCCAGTAGAATCCTGTCCCTGTTGAACTGGGGAGCCCAGAATGTTCCACCAGGGCAGAGTAGAGCGGGAGGAGAACCTCCCTCGATCTGCTGGCATCAGTCCTCTTAATGCACCCCAGGATCCCATTTGCCTTCTTGGCCACAAGGGCACATTGCTGTCCCATGCAGAACTTGCTGTCCAGCAGGACTCCCAGGTCCTTCTCCACAGGGCTGCTCTCTAGCAGATCACCTCCTAACTTATGCTGGTGCAGTTTGTTATTCCTTCAGAGGTGCGGGACTCTACACTTGTTGAACCTCATTTGGTTCTTCTTCACCTAGTAAAGACAAACATATGAAAAGGGAAGATACTGGATAGTTAGGAGAATGAGGAGAAGCCTTACTGTGGGTTAGTGATAAGGACTTAGCGATTGCTCTTCCTGGGGAAATGGCAGAAACCTCACTGTTTGGAGCATGTGAAACTAGTCTAAACAGGGCTATAAGAAATAATTTCTGCAGAACAGTCCTGTGCTGGCAGGGAACGTTGGGTGACCTCATGGGTCTATTCCCTCTTTAGAGTCTATAAATTAACAACAGATGATTAGAAAAAAAAAGGGGGGAGGGCGAAGGTGTGAAACTTGTGCAGGCACTTTTCAGACAACAAAGTGCTTTCCTAAACCACAGATAAAACAATCTGAAGTAATCCACAGATACTAACACATTTTTTGTAAAAACAGACTTAGATAAGATTCAGTAAGTAATTGACTGATGGAGTGAAACCCAGAACTGATTGACATCCAGCAGAGTCCTACCACCAACTTCAGCAAGGCTTGGGCTTCACCACAAAGGAGGCTGTATTGCCTGGAGCTTCCCAGAGACCACCTTCCTGCTCCTTCTTGGTGATAGAGAAGGCCATAGAACTACAGCAGCAGCAGGGGTATTTTGCTGCCAGGGCCAGCACGTTGTGGCAGGGCCTGCCTGGGCAGTGTGCCAGATGGGCACTTTGCAAGCAGTGCAGGTGACTGCCCTGTTCCCTCATTGTCCTGCATCCAAGCTAGCATCAGCTCATTCCTTGTGCTGTTTTCATGGACTGTCTCTGACAGTTGAGGGCTCCCTCACTACTGAGGGACAAGGAAAAGAGCAGAAGATGGGAACACGGGTGTCTGTCTTGTCCACCAGTATGGCTGGACCCAAAGCAGGTGTTTGTTCATTGCCTCATGGTGAGTGGGACAACATCTACCTCAGGAGATAGCTCTGCTTGGCTCACCTTTTCCATCCTGTTGTGTCTAAGCACAGCGTACTGCTGTACAGATCAGAGGATAGCTGTCCTGAGGCAAGACTGAGAGCTTCCCACCATGGGCATCCTGATGTCTCCCCAGCCATGTCCTGAGGCAGATGAGGACTCTGGCACACTGGTTGAAGCAAACAGGGAACAAAGCTCTTTGGTGCGTTTTTATCTAGCAGAACTGCAAAATAAGCTTAGGCATAGCCTCTGTTCAAAACTTCCCCCTTCCCCCCACCATGGCAAATGGTGTGTGGGGGGAAATAAGGGGAGGTGTCACAACTCTTTTCAAATCATCTAATGGAAGACCAGATAAGACCACTGCACTTGCAGTCTTGCTCTATCCTTCTCACAAGCGTGCCTCTCCTGCAGGGCTGTTTTGTTTGCTTTAGTTGTTTTGTTTGGACTGGACAACACCCATTTGTTGTAGCTCAAAAATTGTGACAGAAAAACTAGAAAGTGAAGCCAGCCAGGATCATAAAAAAGTGATTGGTCTGCTGCCACTGTTTCCCCCTTCAATTTCAAATAGAGCAGATGTTCTCCCTTTTCTGCTTGTCCCAGAGCTGACAGTCTTCACTCAGGCTTAGTCCCCCTTGCTAGGCTTTCTGCTCTGCTTACCTTCCTTTTTGCAGCAGTGTGTCAGAGGTATAGGAATGTGAGGACAGTGGTGAGACGTGGGAGTGCAAGTGGTGCAAGGCAGGAAGGCTTGAGGTAGGCCAGCTGGGTGAGCAGGGAGACAGGGATGGGATAGTAGCAGCTCCCCATGCTGAGCCCAGGCTGCTGCAGCTCAGTGGGACGTCACAGCTCTGTGGCACTTTTGCTGCCCATTTTCCCCACTGGCCTCCTTTATTCGGTGGCCTGGTCTCATTCACACCCTCCTTTCTGGGGGATTTCTGTGACCTAAGGCTGCCTACCCTTAGTTCCCCTCACTGGTGGATGAGACGAGGGGAATGGTTCCAGCCTCCAATCCTGCTGTGCTTGCTGGGGCTGTGCAACCTCAGGATGGTCAGTAAAGCATAATAAAAAATAGGGCAGTGCTGAGCACAACATCTTTGATTAATGCCCAGTAACCACATGACAGGATCCCATGCTTACAGAACTAAACTACTTCAGCATTAAGAGAAATATTTATGAAGATGCTGCCAGCAGAGCTGACATGCTGGTCTTCTGCAGACTGACTTCCCAATGTCTCCTCCCTCCTGCAAGCATCATTTTCCTGCCAGGTTGTTAAATTGTTCTTTTGCCAGTGTTTATTTTGTTGTGTCATTTCAGGGAACAGAAAAGATGACTGCCTCACACGCTGCACCCTGGCAACCTCCTGGCAGCTCCCCGATGTACTGCTTTGCTGTATCCAACTGCTGAGTTTGGCATCCTTGTAAGTGCTCCCATGACCTTCCCACAGTTTTGGGACACCATCTACCTTCTTAGAAGTTGTGCCTTGGTTTTCTGGCTCATTAGAGCCTGTGCTTGGGATGTTCTACCAGTCCTGGTAGAACATGGTGTAGTGTGCCAGCTTTGACAGCTCTCCCCTATCACACTCCTCCCTTTACCCTCAGGTATCTCAAATACTGTGTTCAATTTTGGGGACCTCAATACAAGAAAGATGTGGAGGTGCTGAAGCGAGTGCAGAGGAGGGCAACAAAGCTGGGGAAGGGCCTGGAGAAGAAATCTGATGAGGAGCAACTGAAGGAGCTGAGGCTGTTTGGTTTGAAAAAGAGGAGGCTGAGGAGAGACCTCATTGCTGACCTTGTGGAGAGGTTGGTGCTGGTCTCTTCTCACAGGTAATTAGGGATAGAACAAGAGGGAATGACCTCTTTATAAACATTCATGAGGTCACCCCTCGGTCTCCTCTTCTCTGAGCTACAGAGCCCCATCTCCTTCAGTCTCTCCTCATAAGAAGGATGTTCCACTCCCTTCATCATTTTTGTGGCTCTTCTCTGGACTACCTCAATCAGTTCTCTGAGGTCCTTCTTGAGCTGAGGGGCCCAGAACTGGATGTAGAGACTGTCATTGATGTCTGCCCTGGGCTATTTCATGTTTTTTGATTAAAAGCTCTTGTCTGTTTCAAGAAAACAGAAATGTCAGGGCCCTGGCCGTTCACATTTTCTCCCCAGACTTCTCTGAAATATTTAGGCCTTTCCATGAGTTTGCGTTCATTCCAGTAGTGTGGATATCTGTATATGCATGTACATACACACCTGTTTGTGTCTGTGGACTCATGCTGGACCAGGCGTCAGCAGTGTGGTACAGTGACATGAATGCACGCTGTTCGATTTGTTGGAAGTGGCAAAGGTCCTGCGGTTTTGTTTGACATTGCAGCTGCTTGGAGCTGGGAGCTTTGCTGTTGTCCTTTGGATAATTTATACCCTTTGGTATTGGGGAAGTTTTGGTGGTTTGGACCTAAGAAACATGAAGAGGACACTTGGGACTGGAGGCTGACAGAGCATTTACCAATAATTTCTCTTAGTAATAACATCAATAGGAAATGGCTGATAGTGTTCAACTCTAAGCAACAGGAGAATGAACCAAGCCTTAGGAAGTAAATGAGTCATAGTACTGGTGTAGGTAGCTGGACAAGGACTGTCTCTCTTAATTTTGTAGCAAGAGGATGCAGACAGTGTTCAATCTCTTAGTGAAACATTTTAAACATATTTTAAGAGTGAATGCTGCAAGTGTCCTTCTTCTGAGATCAAAATGCTTGAGCTCCCAGCAGGTCTCTCCAGATCACATACATCAAAGGCAAGTTCTCTAATTGGAGATCAAACCCCTTTAACAGGCATTACTGCACATATTTGAACAACGTTTTTAGCTATGGCAAAACAAAGGATCAATCATATGGAGCCACCAAAGAGAGGATGTGTAATATTTGTGTTATGCAGCCTTCAGGATACTTTAGTCACAGCTCTGGAGCTTGCCCTGCAAAGCATCTCTCTGCACGTTGCTGGTAACAATTGTTCTGAGTGATGCTGCTGGGGCTGAGTTTCAGCCCTTACCTTTAGCAGCATTTTACGACTAAAGGCAGCAACACATAGGCCAAAATAAAATTGTGTCGCTTTCACAGGAGGTCCCAGAAACCCAGAAAAATCTATCTCCAAGCATTGTGTGGGCTTCTGCATGATGGAAGCCACACATATCTTTTGCTGACTTATGCCCCGAGAGATTATGGTTTGGAATGTAAAACTGTTGACAGTAACGTACATAGGACAATCACTTTTCATCAGGAGGTTGAATGGTATTCATTAACAAACTAATCAGGGCACAGGGATACAAACATATGACTTTACAGCTTATGACAGGAGTGAAATCTCTGTTTTCTTCACTTACTTATTCTGTATGTTTTAAAAACAGGAAGTTACATGCTCATCATTTTTGAGTAAAAATGTGTAATGGGAGTTCCCTACTGTTTTGTTGCTGGGATCTTAGGCAACAAGAAAAAAAGTATTCCTTTCTGCTCTTTGGTCTAGTGATCCAAGTTAAATATTACTGGAATTTCACCATAAGTCAAAAACAATATTAATTTTGAGCCCATGTATTTTTTTTCTTCTGGTAAGGTATAGAAGTTTAAAATAACTACATGCTCCAGACAATCTGTAAATTGCAGAGAGCAACAGATGAAAAACAAAATAACACTCATATTTAACAACAGAGCAGCAGCAGTATTGGGCGATATGAACTTGGTTTGTTTGGGGATTTTTTTGGTGTGATAGCAGGAATGAGAGGTCTTTGGTTCAAAGGGAAGTGAAGGCTGGCATCATGCTAGCGAGGCTGGCCACTGGAATGGGCTGCCCGGGGAGGTGATAGAGTCCCCGTCCCTGGAACTGTTTAAAAAGAGACTGGATGTGGCACTTGGTGCCATGGGTGAGTTGATTAGATGGTGTTGGGCGATAGGGTGGACTTGATGATCTCGAAGGTCTTTGCCAACCTGGTTAATTCTGTGATGCTGTGAGACTGGGGGGGAAGGTTTCGGTCCCATACAAATGGACAGCTGAGGTTACTCCTCTGTTGGAAGCACAGGGGTTGTTGCAGAATGTTAGCCTGACATTTCTGAACTCCTGCATCACTCAGTCCCTCCCTGCACAGGACACACTGTGCTGCTATCTGTCTGAAGCCTAAGGACTGCCTCAGCCATCTTTTTCAAATTAAAATAGCAATATAAAGTTTTGTAAATATTAGTTCTCCTAATTGACAGTGGCTTGTATAATTAAAATAAAATCACTAGTACTTTCTCTTGTTTTCTTTTTTATCACTGTAGTTCATTTTTCAGTAACTCAGACAAGGTCTTCATTTTTATGAAGACCCATGCTGACCTCTAAATATCTGATTTTTTTCATGCGGTGTTTGTGCCCATATGGTTTGAATTTAGCATTCTTATGAGTCATTTTGCTTTGATGGGAACACTGTGCTGCAGAAAACTTCTTTTAATATCTTAACATTTTAAATCAAACACCGCAGAGGGCATTACCTAAGCCTCACTATGAGTATGGAAACTGATGGGTTGCTTTTCTCTGTTGGATGGCGGGTTTGCTGTCTTTGTGGAATAAATGTTGCTCGTAGTAGAAAAGTCTACAACAAACATGTGTTCAAGTGCTTTACCATCTTTCACTGCCACATCCTTTCCCAGACTTAATAACAGCCTCTATGGAAACAGCCTCCAATGAGGAAGGATGAGTGATTCTATAGGAAGTAAGGATGTTCAGCACTTCCTTACATTTGACATTTAACCCGGGCAAAAGTGCTATATTTATTTTTCCATCAACACTGATTTTATTACTTTTTATGTTCTTACTGCATGCATTTCCTGATGTTAAAGATACGACCAGCTCTTTGAAAGCTTTCCTGCATGAAAGAGCATAAAAGAGATATTTTAAGAAACTCTAAGTGATTTGCAGAAGAAAGGGAAGGAAAAAAAGAGTTATAAGCAAGCTGTTAAAAGCACTATGTTGCAGAGACCATTCTATTTCAACATCAAATCTGAGTTTGCTGGTATATTTCCTTGAGTTACAACTGAGTCAATACGTGGAATAGAATGAGTCAATTGCAACTGAAAATCAAGTGTGTTTAAAAATATTGTTGGTTTGCATTATGTGAGATGCATTCTAACAAGTGCAGACTCTGTTTCCTTTCTTGACTATTTCAATATATTTTAGCTCTTGAGAAAATACAAAATAAAAGTGGGGGTGGGGGGAAAAGGATGTTTTCTCTGAGACTTGCAACTAAAAGAGAACTATTTTTGGAGTAAATTTAAGAGAATTGCTTTAAACGAGGTTGAAGTTACACTGTGTTACACAGGAAAATAGAAGTTCTTTTTCTTCCCATGAACACAAACTGTTTAACCACTCACTTTAGGAAAATGCTTAGTGATTTCAGAACTTATGTGTCCTCCCGTGTACATGCAAATTATAGTAGCCCTCTGTTGGACTGTCTCCGGTAGATCCCTGTCCCTCTTGAACCGAGGGAGCCCAGAACTGGATGCAATATTCCAGGTGGGCTCTCACTAGGGCAGAGTAGAGGGGGTGGAGAACCTCCCTCAATCTGCTCTACACACCCTTCTTAATGCACCCCAGGATGCCATTGGCCTTCTTGGCCATAAGGGCACATTGTTGTCCCATGCAGAACTTGCTGTCCACCAGGACTGCCAGGTCCTTCTGCACTGGGCTGCTCTCTAGCACCTTTTTTAATACTCATATTCTAGGGTATATTTTACACTGATCAGGGGAGAAGAGCAGCCAACATGCACTAAGTAAGATTTACTCACTGCAATAGAGCAAGTTTTTCAATGTCTGTTTTATTTTGCTTGCATTTTAGGTAGGACTGAAAAAAAGACAGGCCCATTAACAGAGGTTGAAATATAATCCCTTTGTTTTCATCAGTCATAACCAGCTTGGAACACAAAGAGTAGTTTAGTACTTCATGTTAGTCACTTTTTTCATTATCCTGTCACGATAAAAAGAAATTATTTAGTTTTTAAGTTTGGTTCAATGTTGTCAGACAGATTGCAGAATACCACACTTTAAAAAAATATTTTCATCAGTCAGGCAGAGAAGTCCCAAAGACCCTTTCTAATCCATCGAGGATGTTACACTTCTCTTGTCTTTTCCAAATCAGATAATGGAAAACTTCAGCCTTTTAAAGAAATTTGAAGACATTTTATCATAGAATTATAACTTTTCCAGTTTCAATGATAATTTTTCACAGATTTATGGAATTTGTTTATTCACAAAGACAAAAAGCACACTGCTTTCACTCATTTCCTTAGTGTATGTAAGCTCTGGTGACTTCATTTTCACAGGGAGGGTTCTGACACGTAATTGACCTAAGAAGCATCAGTTGCATAGTCATCTGCAGGTCTGCTCTCCACAAGTAAAACAATGAAGATCACAGAGAGGTAGTGGAAAGGCTGTCCTTGTGAGTGTGCAAACTGTGAGGGCAAAGCACATTTTAAATGTCTGAGTCTTTTGGTTTGGGCTCCCCAATTCAAGAAAGAGAGGGACCTGCTGGAGAGAGTCCAGTGGAGAGCCACGAGGATGACTGAGGGACTTGAGCATCTCCCCTATGGAGAGAGACTGAGAGTCCTGTGCCTGGTTAGTCTGTAGAAGACAAGACTGAGAGGGTATCTGATTAATGTCTATAAACATCTGAGGGGTGGGTGTCAAGTGGAGGGGGCCAATCTCTTATCGGCGATGTGCAGTAATAAGACAACGAACAATGGCTACAAACTGGAACAGAGGAGGTTTCACTTCAACATGAGAAGAAACTTCTTTACAGTGAGGGTGGCAGAGCATTGGAACAGGCTGCCCAGAGAGGTTGTGGAGCCTTCTTCTCTGGAGACTTTCAAAACCCACCTGAATGTGTTCCTGTGTGGACTACACTAGGGGATCCTGCTTTTGGCAGAAGGGTTGGAGTCAATGATCTCTGTAGGTCCCTTCCAACTTCTAAGGTTCTGTGATTTAATAGCTTCATGCAGACAGTCTATTTCTTTTAGACATACCATGTAAGCAGCAGTACCTTGGTGTCTTCCACAATTAACAAAGCACAGAAATGTGTTCCTATAGAAAATCAATTCCATTGTTGACTGTTGAAAAAAAATTCCACTGTATAAATGTAGAAACAGGACAAGCCTGCAGTTAGGCTGCTGATTAGAAACACTAAGGAGTGGGTTCCATTCCTGATTCTGCTACAGAAATCTTCCCTGTCAGAGCACATGCTATGTGGAATGGAGGTGTGCCCTCTGGCAGGTCCAGGCCTGAGCCTGAACGCCTTTGGCACTGACATTATACGATATGATGCCATGCTCTGGTGCTTTAGTTCAGTGAAACTGCGGAGAGAATTTAGGATCTTGGTACTATGGACATGGTGACCCACAGTGTAGATGGGGAGAACATGTCCTGCCATGCCAGCTGCCTTCATAGTGACAGCAAGAACCCAGCCTTTGGCAGGGGAATCAGCTGAGAGTCCCCTTCCAAATACATCACAGGTACCTTCCACAAGATCAAACAGGATTCATAGGCAGCTGCTGCCCAAGCTGTCCCTACAACTGTGAGTATATACTGCTGGAAGACATGGACATCCTGTGCCCCTGGATGAGGGAACTGTGGCCCTCACCCAGCTCAGCAGTGTCTGGGACCTTGACTGGCTGGGCATGGGTTGGAAGTTAAGTGTGGCTGGAACTGGACAAAAGTTGTTTGTGAGGAGAGTGAGAGCAGATGGGCAGTGTGGTCGCACGATACTAATTTCCTAAGGAAACTGGCTTAAAAAAGGAGGATAAGAACACTTCCCGACTGCATAAGGATGTTCTGGGAATAAAAACATTTATGGTGGTGAGGTGCTCAGGTTGATTGGAGACAATGCAAATTCCTAGATAACTACATCAATTTTAACATCTTCCCTTCCTTTTCAAAGTTGTGTACTACGAATGATACCATGGACACATCTTTGGAGCTTATGGCTCTGCTAATACAGGCTGTATATGAAGTATCAACAACGAATGAGGTGGTAACAGATACAGACTTTGTCTGCTCAAACACTGAATCTGTGTGTGGCAAACCAAAAGAATTCCTGCTCCTTTTTCTGTCAGAAAATATGTTTGAAGTACTGCACTAGTGCATTTCTCCAGAAAGTGTATCAACTGTAAGTAATATGATACACTAATAATATAGAAAGTTGTGGTGTATTTGCTTTCTTTCAATGTAAAAAAAAAAAAGTGAAATTGTGTGTGTAATATTGGGAACAGCTTTGCAGTTCAAAGCAGAAGTGGGTTTGAGCTTTGGTGGTACAATAGATTGCTCTTTCTGAACGGAAAGGTAAGCAGCAGTAAATCGCCACAGCTTAGGTTCATAAGGAGCTGTGTTGATTTGAGACTAATTGGAATATTTTAATGAGAAAAATTAGATCATTGACTGTGAAAAGAAAATCATCATGATGTCTGTATCGTTCATTGGATTGTTGAGAGGGATAAAAAGGCAAACCATAAACAAAATGCTCTCATTTTGTCTTGGGATGTTGCCCTGTTACTTTCTTGGTCTGGTCTGTGTTGTTGGATCTAATCACTTCCTTCTAATCCCTACTTGCTCTGATAACTCACCTCTGATCTTGGCAATTAAGATGTGAACTTTTAATGGCTTGTTTTGTTTTTCTTCCAACCCCCTTATCTCACAAAGACAGAGGGTGGTTGGTTTTGAGCCCTTCTGGACAGTTTCTCTGTCTGGGAGGGATTTTGAATTTCTGTATTACTTCTAACTTGCATATAATTGTAAATTTTGGTAAATATTATATATATGTGCTTGTAAATTTTGCCATGATGTAAATACAGCTTCATCTTACTTCCAAGCTGTCTGAGTTAATTTGGTGAATCCAAGCTGGGGGACACACGGAAGTTCCTAATCCACCACAGGAGCCCAAGCACTTCCAAGAGGAATCAGAAAGAATTTGGGAAGCTATTCCAAGGCCGAGAGCTTCAAGTCTGCCATTCCTCTACTGGCCAGTGCTGCAAGGGGATGAAACTCTGGAAGTGCTTCCATGTTTCAGTTTCCAAACCCTGGCTAGGGGTAGCTCAGCATCTGTGCAGAGGAGCCTGAGAGGCCCAGGCACATGGGCTGAAAGTCTGCTGGGATTCACAGAGGAAGTATTTCCCCTTGACACCTTATGCCTAACAAACCAAGTGGGTACTTGCCCAGCAACAGCTCTCTTAATACCCAAGGGCAGCAGGACAGGGAGAGCAGCATTCTGTCCTCTGGGTTCCCTGTGTGTGCTTGGTGGGGCTAATGCCCTGATCAGGTTTCCACGTACTCTACCTTGGCAGGGGCAACACTTGTTGCTTAAAAAAAGTGGAAATTACTTGGCCATGAAGGAGGAGTTGGTGAGTCTTTGTGCTCCTCAGCACGGAGGAATCTGTACATCTGCTCTAGATAGAGAAGACATTACGCGAGATTTATAAAAAGATACTAAAGCAAGGGCAGGAGCCTGGGTCACTGCAGATAGACAGGGAAATCAAATCAATCTGTGTCTCCCACATGCTGGATGAGCACTGGAGCCATTGCATTGCTGCATAAAGAGACAGAGCTACCCCTGCCAGCTGCCTATTAAGGGGACAGAAATCGGGATTGCTGTACTTTGAAAGAGAGAAGTTAACCTCTGAGCTCAGAGGGAAGCCATGGCATGCACCTCTTAAACTCTCCTTTTCTTATGTGTGGGTTTTCCTGGAGCATGTCCAAAAACCACTACCCCCCCATTCTCTGCATGCTGGAGTTTAGCACCCAGGGAAAAGGTCTAGACTCTTGTATCCAGAACAGGCATTCCAAATTAGGTGGTGCAAGCACTGATACGTGGCGATTCAGCACTCCACTGCCTGTGTTTGTTTAAAGAAGTATTTGCAGAGCTTGATTGGTCCCTTTTGCATTAGTCATAACAAGCTTTCAACATCATGAATGGGGAAAGTGCTGAGTAATTTGTGATTCAGTCTTATGATTTCTAAGCATGTATTACTAATACTACTATTACACTACCTCCTCCGCAGCTTGACACCTACACCCATTCCCCACCAAAGCTGGAGCTGAGAAAGCTCCACTTCTTTTTCAGTAGCTGGTAGGAGATGTGGAGTTAGGTCATCCTCCACTCAACATTTTTCTCACCCTCAAAAGCTCTGTTGTTTTAAACTGACTGCTCTGTGCCTAGATGTTTTCTTTGGCTGGTTTCTGTCATTGCTATTTTCTAGTTTAAGGCAAAGCTGCAGGTTCTGCATGCGCTGTCCCTCAGTGATTTTTGCCTTTGTATTTACCATGAGTTATCCACAGGATTTTTAAGGAAGAGTGGAAACTAAGCCATCAGGTGGTGTCTGTGGTAGGACCTTGAATGTTTTATATATATAAAAACCAACAAGACAAATATATTTCTTTTGGCATTATCTTAGATGAAGTTAATGATGGGTGGAGGCTTCTCACCTTTCCTCTCCTACTTACACACATCAACTATTCCATTGAAAAAAAAAAGATACTATGTTTTCTTTTTTAAAAAAAAACCACCCCTATTATTAGGGATAGTAACAAAGACAACTAACTTTAGGTAAAAAAGAGACTAATAATCTCACAGCCTCCATTGCCATACATATTCGGTATCACTAAAATGGCACCAAATTGCTAGAAAAGCTCTTTTTATCCTCATGAAGTGGTAAAGATCTCCCTGTCTCAGAGATCCATAGCTGTGGGCTTCAGGGGACAGTGCTGGTGATAGAGATGTCACTCACTGCTATGTTTTAGTGGGGATTAATAGTCTTCCCATAGCACCTTGGTTCAGAGCCTTGTGCTCAGAGCTGTGTGGTTGTGCCATGCTGTTATCTTTGTAACGTTTCAGCTTGGGGGGGGGGGGTGTGTGTGTGTGTATATATATATTAAACAAACAAAAAAAACAAACAAGTTACAAGTGCAGATTTTATAGTCTCACCTTTTATTTTCTTTTTGCGGAGTTGAAACAGAGATAGAAGTCACTGCTAAGGAAAAAGCCCTTGCAGAAACTATTATTCCTCGTCAGATTTTAAGTTTCTCTACCAGTTTTGAAGCTAAGATTTGCAGGTCTTCCTTAATTAATTCTGGAAACTGAAGGATTTGACAAAAGTCTGTTTCATCAGTTTGAGAAGGCCTATCCTTAAGACTTCTTCTATTACATTAATTACTTATTTTTAAATGGTTCTATTTAGATCTGTGAATTACGTTATACAAGACTAAGTACATTTACAAGCTATCTTGTTGCTGCAGCATTAAGGGTAATGACTTCATTAAGCTCCACACGAAGACATGATCAGGCTGAGGGTATAAGCTGCAACATGTGGAAGACACAAGGTACTGAGGAAAGAAGGCTCTGCCCACAGAGATAGCCTATCTACTTTAAAAACATTTACTTCAAAGATCATAGATAGCACTGGAGTGCTTAATGAGGGGATACTTAAAAAATGTAAACAGGAGGATCTAGTGGGTGCGTAAATTGTGTAACACTCATAGTGTAGCCTCTGTGCTGGCTTTTGGAAGCAAAGAGGGTGATGGCTGCAGGGTACATTGGATTTCAGAGGTGTTTTCTACTTGTGGTATCATAGAATTGTCAGGGCCGGAAGGGAGCACTAGGATCATCCAGTTCCACCCCCTCTGCCATGGGCAGGGACACCTCACACTACATCAGGTTGCCCAGAGCCCCATCCAGCCTGCCCTTAAAATCTTCCAGGGATGGGGCTTCTACCACCTCCCTGGGCAACCTGTTCCAGTGTCTCACCACCCTCATGCTGAAGAACTTGTTCCTAACATCCAATCTGAATCTACCCACTTCTAGTTTTGCTCCATTTCCATCACTACCTGACACCCTAAAAAGTCCCTCACCAGCTTTCTCGTAGGCCCCCTTCAGATACTGGAAGGCCACAATAAGGTCTCAGAGCCTTCTCTTCTTCAGATTGAACAGCCCCAACTCTCTCAGACTGTCCTCATAGGAGAGGTGCTTCAGCCCTCTGACCATCCTTGTGGCCCTCCTCTGGACATGTTCCAGCACGTCCAGATCTGTCTTGTAACAGGGGCTCCAGAACTGGACGCAGTACTCCAGGTGGGGTCTCACTAGAGTGGAGTAGAGGGGGAGAATCACCTCTGTGGATCTGCTGGTCACACTTCTCTTGATGCAGCTCAGGATACACTTGGCTTTCTGGGATGCAAGTGCGCACTGGTGGCTCATGAGCTTCTCATCCACCAGCACCCCCCAAGTCCCTCTCCTCAGGGCTGCTCTCAAGCCAATCACTGCCCAGCCTATACCAGTGCCTGGAATTGTCCCAACCCAGATGCAGGACCCTGCATGTGGTCTTGTTTGACCTCATGAGGCTGGCATGGGCACACCTCTCCAGCCTGTCAAGGTCCCTCTGGATGGATCCCTTCCCTCCAGCTGCAGATCAGCTCCTGTTTGGCACAGGAATGCCTGCTTGCTGGTTGAAATAACATCATAATGTTGAAACAACATCATAAGTTTGAAACAGCAGTGCTACACAGTCCATTTGTCTGAGAACCCCTTTTTATGGTTGGTTTCAAAATGCTCTGGTGGCAACTGAAATAAATAGATGTGGCTTGCAACACTGCTGTGCTGCATTGCTTTTAAAATAGTGAACTTTCAAATCAAACAACCCACCCACCCCACTCTTTCAGATGACAATAACATAAAAAGCTTCAAGGTAATACTGAAAAGGGGATTTCTTTTATGATATGCAGGACTGATAATTTATTCATTAAACATTTGCTGTGTTTTCACATGAAACATTAAAATGTTATGCACCAAAGCGGCAGACACAGGAAATTTTAAATATGCTGATGTTAAATGTGCTTAAATAACCCTCCACAATGCTCTTGCATTCTTCAATTTGCTTACACTGAGAACCAGCTGTCACTTTTAAGTTTTAATAAGTTTCATATGTTTTGTAGAGGAACTGTGTTCAGTTAAATCTAACCTTTAATTAGTAGCCTCTGGATTGGTGTATACCCCAGGCACGGGGATGTTATTAGTGTGAACTGAAAGCTATGTGTGTTACTCCATAACAGATCAAAACAAACCTTGTATGCTCTGACAGCATAAAACCCCACTGAGACCTGACGCAGGATATGGTTTTCCACTTGCTAAAGAAAATTGTAATTCACAGGCCTTTGCCAGATGTTGTCCCCCCCAGTACTTCAGCTTCACTATGTGCCTACTGAGTAGGTGGTCACCTAAGGGTGGGCAAGTGAGCTTGCTTCCCTCCTTCCTTCCTAGCTTCCACATCTCTCAGAAAGTTGTATTTAAAGCATCAAGACAATGACCATCACCTGTGGTATGTTAATTGAGGTTACAAAGCAAAGCTGGGGGTGATTCTACCTCTCTGCTCTCATCAGAACCTACCTGGAGTACTGCCTGGAGTTCAGCCTGGAGAATAGGAGGCTCTAGGGAGACCTCAGAGCAGCCTTCCAGTATCTGACAGGAGTCTGCAAAAAAGCCAAGAAGTAACTTTTTACCAGGGTAAGTGCATAAATTAAATTCAGTAGTTTGGATTTTTTTTTTCTTGTCTATATCTTAGACAAACATCTAGTTACTTATTACTTATGGCAAACCCTAAGAGCTGTAAGGAAGCCTAGGAGCAATTTCAAGGGTGATGATTTAAAACATTTTAGGAAGGGATGCTGAGAAACTGTGAAGCACAATAAATGAGTTATCTGAATAAAGGTCAACAATCATAGAATCATCCAATGGGCTGCATTGGAAGGGACCTCCGAAGATCATCCAGCTCAACTAGATCAGGTTGCTTAGTCAGAGCCCTGCCAAGCCTCTCTTTGAATATCTTCAGGGATGGGGCCCCAACCATCTCCCTGGGCAATCTGTTCCAGTGTTCCACCACGCTCATAGTAAAAAAACTGTTCCTAGCATCCAATCTAAATCTGCTCTGGTTGGAAGCCATTGCCCCTTGCCCTATCACCACAGGCCTTTGTCCCTCTGTGGCCTTCTTGGAGCCCCTTTCAGACACTGGAAGACTGCTCTTAGGTCTCCCTGGAGCCTTCTCTTCTCCAGGCTGAACAACCCCAGCTCCCTGAGCCTGTCCTCATGGCAGAGGTGCTCCAACTCCTTGATTACTTTTGTGCTCCTCCTCTGGATCTGTTCCATCAGATCCATGTCCTTCCTGTATTAAGGGCTCTAGAACTGGACACAGTACTCCAGATGAGGTCTCATCTACCTACCTATCTACCTACAGCTGTTTTCCTTACTTGGTGCATGGCTTATGCTTTTAGGGGGATTCTTTCTGGGTTCTGAGTATGTCACATGCACTCAACACTTCACAGCAAGCTCATATATTAATGCTTCTTGGTTAAGCATATTACTAAACCCTGGCAAAGGTGAGAACTGGTAATAAGCTACTATGTTAGGAAAAATAATTTCTATAGTTCCTTGCAAAGAAAAATAAATCTGAAAAATATAAAACTGCAGTAACTTAAATGTCTTCATGGTTTTAAGATGTGAAGATATCAAATGAGCAGCTTTGCTAGTCTTCCTTTTTTATTTAAATCACCATGTCCTTTAACCTCTACTTTCTTATTTTCTTTCCATCTGAAAAATAATGTATACAATTTTTGTTCAGGATCAGAAGAAATATGAAATGGAAGAAGTTGTAAACAAAGCTGCTTGGGAGAAGACAATGAGTAATAATCACCAAAAGTAAGTGCCTTCTTAATGGGGCTGCAAAAACGCTTCAGAGTTACCTCTGTTTGGTACAGCCCATTGCAAAGTTGCCCATATTATAGATGTTTTTTCAATAATAGCACTACTAAGCTTTCTCTTTTTCTTTCCTTTTTTTTTTTTTGTTTTATGATTTTAAAACCAGATTTATGGCAGGTATATGCACTTGGATAAGTTGTATAATAAATGGCATCATGTGAACTTCAGAATACTGAATCATTTTTTGTACACTTTAATTTCACATGTAGTTGTAAAGCTGTTTTATCTAGCCAGTCACCTCTTTTGCTGCTGTGGTCTGGGCAATTAAATGTAAGGCAAATGTCCCCGCAACTAACTCTGACAAACAGAGTATTATGTTCAGCATAGCGTTTGAACGTTCTGTGAGGTACGTGCAATTAATGCTGCATGGCATAATGTAAATTTCTGTAGCCTGGGATAGATTAAGAGGTTCTTCCTTCCGTCCTTTTTGCAAAGGAGAAAGAAACAAGTGACTATTTTGACTTTCCAAAATCAATTATTCTGGATGAACTGGAGCTAGTGGGATTAGTTATCTTTACCAGCATCAGAAAAACATGCATTCATTGTGTTTGATTAAATATTTTCAGAGACTGCAAAATTTAAACTCATAAGGTTCTGTTTTCAGAATCCCTTAGAGCTGTAATGTAAGTACTTATGAAGTGATTAATGCCATCAATAATTCCTTCCTTTCTTGATGGCTTTGATGGTTGCCTGAATAATTTCTAAAGCAAAGTATTGCAGAAGGTATATTTCCTCTGTTACAAGTTCATGTCGCTTTAGCACTATTGACAGCCCCTCCATCAGGAAAGTCAATAGCTGTCATGGAAGTGATTTAAAATTAGTCACACAGAAAGTCCAAGCTATTTTATTGCACTGCATGGAGTGCAATGTTATTTCTTTGTCTAGAAATACCACATTGGCAACCTATTCTGAGCAAGTGCCCCACACTTCTCTTTTCACACATATTAGATTTAGTGTTATCACACTCTTCATCTAAGCAATCGAGGAAAGAAATCTGCTCACTTGTTAGAAGCAAGAACAAATTATTTTTCTGAACCTGGCTGTTAAGGGCTTCCAGTGCTAAATTTGTTGTATGAACAAAGCAATAAAATTTACAGGCTCTGAGGTTTAAGGAGAAGATTGAAAAGCCAGGGTAGGGTGTTTTTTTCCCCCCCTTGTTTCCCCTCCTTTTCCTTTCCTCTCCCTTTTTACCAAACTGACCACTGGAAATCTTGCAACAGCCTGTGGAACATACATCTTTCTTTACAACTAAATGCTGCAGGTTATTTCTTTCAAGCACATTGTCTTCCTGAGATTAGACCTAGATTGATCTCTTCTTTACATGAGTGACTTTCAACTCCTTGATTGAAATCTGAACAGCATAAACCCCCCAGTTCTGGCCAAAATTACAGATCATCTGGAAGTTCACAACCAGTTGCATGAGATTCCCTCCGGAGGACTGAATGAATGAGAGCCATTTTATTTGTCAGTTATGTTGTTTGCCTCCAGAGGGTAATAGCCAAGCAAATTAATTAGTGAAAATAAGCCACAAAACCATCCAAACATTCAAGCAAAGCTTCACTCAAACTAGCATGTTCAGTGAAACAGAAACTTGGACTGGCAGGTCAGTGTTTCCACACTATTTGTTGATTCTACTGACAGCTTTAATCATGGCTGAGCTGACACTCCAGTGGTACAAATGAGTAAATAAAATGTCAGGTTTGCTTATGACTACATTGAACATAACTGTTCAACCTTGACAGGTTTATATTTGTAGACAAGAGGATCACTTCTTTAGGCTTTCCTGCAAGAATAACAGAGCTAAAATCTGCACAGCTACCACATACGTGGCCTGCAACCAATAAAAGTCAGTTATTTTTATTTGTGCTTCCTTGACAAAAAATAATGGTGTCATTTTTCTCCTGAGTTGGAAGGCTGGAGCAGCTGTGGTGTGCACCCAGCTCCCACCTCGGTGGTACCGATGGGAACCTTGCTATCAGCTCCTGTGGGCTCAGCCCTGGCTCTGGTCTTGGTTCTAAGGATTACGTGAAATTCTTTTTTTTTTTTTTTTTTTTCTGTGAAAAACCCTGTGTCAAAGAGGTTCTTTGTTTAAGGCATAACCTGAGTTGCCTGTCAAATGCAGGCCCCGCTCCAGCAAAGCACTTAAGCACATGTGTAGTGCTGTCGAAACCAACAGGACTACCGCTCCCATGCTTAAAGTCACGCGTGTGTTTAAGTGCTTTGCTGGTCTGAAGCCTTGCAGAAGTCCTTTATATCACGTTGATTTCAAAGCACATTTCATCATTACATCACCGTGCTGTTCTTGGCAGGGAATGAATTAATAAATGAGACAAGAAGTCCAGCAGGAGCTGCCGGGGGAGTGGGACACCACATTCCTTTCAAAAAGAGGCTGTGGCAGGACGTTTTCAGGAGACATGAGTCAGCCACGTAGGCAGTTATAAATAACACGGAGCAGCTGGACCAGGTGACATACCACTGCACTCTGTATATTGCAAGAACATCTCAATACTGGGTACTTTATGTTTCTGATCTTCCCACAGGCTTACCAGCCACCCACCCTCCAAGACCAACCAGAGCCCGATCAGTGGGAGAATGCACTCACTCCTTCTCTATGAATGGGATTTAACACAGTTTCACGAGCTGGGATTGTGCAGCTGGAGAACATTGCTGTTACTTACGCCATGCTATTGACATGCAAGTACTCTGCAGGTATATTAAAGCCAAACTCTCTCCCTGAAGATGCACCGGTAAGCATAAGGCTGGCTGCAGAGACATGTTGGCCCTCAAAGCATGTGAGCTGAGCTCTCCTGGAGAGGTGCTGTGTTGCATCCTAAACCTTGTGGCCATACCTGGGTTGTCATTTGAGTGCTATTGTTGAAGATAGGCTTCTT
The DNA here is from genome assembly GCA_013399055.1 of Ramphastos sulfuratus. NCBI lineage: Eukaryota > Metazoa > Chordata > Aves > Piciformes > Ramphastidae > Ramphastos > Ramphastos sulfuratus. The sequence goes on along the minus strand of WBNM01003820.1, from coordinate 91,438 downwards.
TCCTATGCACAGCCCTGTTCAGATCATGTGTTTTGGGAAATCCAGAAATCCACCACCATGACACAGCTGTACCACTTCTTACCGGCAGCCACCATCACATCCTGTTGCTGTCAGTTTGCTTGGCAACTGGATCCACGCCTATTTGGTGAGATCTCAGAGCCTGTGTTGCCCACCATGTCGGGGCACTGCGCTTGAAGTGACAGTTCACATGGACTTGTATGGTGCAATGGGATCTGCAGGCAATGCCTGCTTAGGTAGGAATGGTGGCAAAAGCCATATTGGTTTCTCCCCTTGTCATGGTCATGAGAAGCCAATTTAGGAAGGGAAAAACTAAACCGAAAAAGGAGTCCAGTTGTAGAGGGGAGTATAGAGAAGAGGAGAAAGATAGCAAACAAGTGTCATAAGAGGTCAATGTCCTGAGGATAGCTAGTCCCTTTTGAGAGCTCTCCCCATGGAATTACTGAAGTGAGGATGAGGATGGAAATGTGGCCATGCATTCATTCCATGAAGAGGGAAGAGAGTGTTGGAGGGGAAATCTGGAAATTTGGTGCCACAAAGCATCTATCCTGTTGTTATCTGGGGAAGGCATCAGTGCCCCTTTTGTTGTGCTGTGATTGACTCGTATAGACCAGACAAATGGGAGGAAACAACAGAAACTATGGAGCTTTCAAAGTTAGCTTTGAATCCACACACACTGTAGGAAAACAGCACAGGTCTAGCCTGTCTTCACTTGGAAAGTTTCTCTTAATGAAGCCACTGTGATAGCAATACTGACTAATATCTGGAAGAAAAAATCTTCCAGGACTGTGGAGGCCTGTGGGATGAGAGGCCAAGCTGCCTGTCAGAGCCTTAGCTCCATATGCCTCTTCTGTTGAAATCTGCAAAAACTTGGTAGGAGGGATGAGGGATTTTTTCAGTCTTGGAATTTCATCACTTTTGGCCCCATTTCTCATTTGCTTGCATTCTATTTTTTAAGTTTGCTTATTACTGATAGATTATTTTAATGCCATTCATGACTAGAATACAACAGATCACGTAATTAAATTTAAATGAAGTAAACCAACTGCATTTTTGCAGTCTGAAAAGGAGCATGATTTAGATTATTCCCTTCAACTAGGACCCGATGTCCCCTTTGAACGTTACAGAAAGCTCGCAGCAGCAGCAGCTTAAACACACGCTGCAAAACTCACACAATGGAGGAGGAGCCCACGAAGGCTTTCTGGAGGATGTTTTGCATCCTGTCATTCCAGCAGCACGTGACATTGCTGTTATCATGGAAGCTGAACTGCTGCTTTTCATGGGAAACCTCTCTGGGAGACAGCCTAATCATTTCTGGTGCACACATTGCACAAGTCTGAGACTTGATACACAATGAGAACCTAATCCAAAGTCTGCTATAATCAGCAGTAAACTTTCTGTGATTCCTCTGGGATTTGGATCAATTTCTCTGTCTGCAATTGCTGATATAGAAAGAATGTTGTTTTTGCTGTGGCACTTGCATTAGGAATCAGAGCTATCATTTGTTCAGGCTTGTTGCAATATGTTTTCTAGCAAGAGACTTAACTTCTTTGAAGGATTTAAATCTGCTAAACCATCTGTGAAAGCAAAGCTAATGTAAAATGTAATTTTAATGTATGTAAATATAATGCAAATTGCAATTTTAATCAATGTCAGAAGGCAGCCACTTTTTACAGTCTGATTCTTATCAGCAGTTCTTAAAAATAATATACTACAGCTTTTTCATTCCTTAGTTTAGGACAGACACTTCCCAATGATTCCCCTTCTAAATATACTTCAGGAGAGGGGCAAGAAGAAGAGCCTGTGATAATACACTGCAGGATACACCTGATGTCCCCAGTGCTACCACCTGTCCAGAGAAGGGCAACTAGGCTGGTGAGGGGGCTGGAGCACAGCCCTCTGAGGAGCAGCTGAGGGAGCTGGAGTGGATTGGCTTGGAGAAGAGGATGCTCAGGGGAGACCTCATTGCTCTCTACAACGACCTGAAAGGAGGTTCTGGCCAGGTGGGGGTTGGGCTCTTCTGCCAGGCATCCAGGGACAGAACAAGAGGATACAGTCTCAAGCTGTGCCAGGGCAGGTTTAGGCTGGATGATAGGAAGAAGTTCTTCACAGAAAGAGTGATTGGCATTGGAATGGGCTGCCCGGGGAGGTGGTGGAGTTACAGTCCATGATAGTGTTTAAAAAGTGACTGGATGTGGCACTTGATGCCATGGTTCAGTTGATTAGATGGTGTTGGGTGATAGGTTGGACTTGATGATCTCGAAAGTCTTTTCCAACCTGATTAACTCTGTGATTTTTGATTCTGTGATTCAGCTTACCACTGTGTGTGCTGTTCTAGTGCAGCAATGGTTGTGCTATCTTAGACAGTGAGTCACCCTTACAGTCTGGCCCCTGCAGTTCATTGATGCCTTTCTGCAGAGGGCAACTCCAGCACATGGGTATACCTGTATTTTTTTCTTAACTTAGTGGATCTCATTTTGAGCAATTTCAAGTCGGCTAGTGCAAGTTTTCATCTTGAGTAGCCTTGGGAGCACTCCTCAAGCCACAGCTGCTTTCTGCAAGTGATGAGGACCTTGGTCTTATGTCATCATGCTTTGCCACCGCTATGGGCTATTTGGCCATGGGTTCCTTGCACAAGGCATTATCCATCCTGAAGCTTGCTGGTGAGCAACTGCTACAGCCGCAGGCAGTGCTATGGTGACAACTGCTGATCAAGCTAGGGGCTAGGATGGTCTCAACAGATAAAAGGCTGAAGATGACAAGTAACTGCACCTTTTAGAAGTCAATGAGATGTCTAACCTCTGCCACCAGCGAAGACTTAGATGCAAAAATTCTTTTGGGCTCCTCTCAGGAATTTTAATCCTCTACAGGACTTGAGCCAAGTGATTCTATTCAAGAATGGTGCCTGAATACTAAGGTTAGAGGAAGGAAGTGTTAATTTAGATAGGGGATGTCAGTGTGTGGACAGACTCTGGGTAAAATTGATGGCACCTCCCAGAAAGAATCGATTGCTATATAACTGTAGAAACTGGGGAGGGCAGAGGTCTCCTGTGGGGGCAGGAAACTAAACTCCTGCAGTCTGCAGAACATACTGTGGCAGGGAGTACAGGAGCACCTGGTGACTATTTACTGCTTTCCTGCACTCTTCTGCCCTCTGCACCATTTGGCTGTGAGTGGTGATGGTGTTTATCACTTTTCATAGATGGCATTTCTTCCACATGACACTATTTATCCTGGGTGTAGGAGGAGGTGACCCACTGATTATCCTAACAGACCAAAGGAGCAGAAAGTCAAGTTTCAAGCTATTGCTGTGACTTAAAAAACATGCAAAGCTTTTGCCTCTGGACATAATCAAGTCAACATGTTCAGTATTGGTTTATGCTTAAAACGCAAAGTAAAAGCAGATGAAGTGTATTTATAGACTCATCAGCCAATGAACGGATGAAAGGGAAAAAGAAATTAATAGGAAAATGTCAGCCAGGAGAGAGGAGAGACTCATTGTGAAGTTCACATCCAGACCAACAGTTCGGAGTTAATTCCAAAGACCAGGGTATCTTGATTTATGGTAGAAGAAAACCTGACACTTTATCAACTCTGAATTTGAAAATAAACCAGTAAGAAAAAAAGGATGGTGTGAAGGAGATCCTTCACAGCCAGACCACCTCAGGATGGGAAAGGCTAAGAGGCAATTAGGTCTGGCCACTTGCAATTTTGTGGCTTTGGTTTGAAGCTTAAAACGCTATATAAAGGAAGGGAATGCAGAAAACTATGGTGTAATAATGATGTCTAGGATTCTTTACACTCAGGTAAACCTAGGTAGAAGTCCGAGAGTAATGAAATGAAGGAGTAAAATACCACTTCTACTTGTGCTTTTCTGCTCTGCCTAAATTGCTGCTTTTCGTGTAGGCAAAAATCTCATATTTAGAAGTTATTTCCAGCAACGTGAATCACAGGGATGAGCAGAAAGAAGCACCAGCCTTGTTAATTGAAATTTGAGAGCATGCTAGTAACACAAGATACAGTCACTGAACCGTTCCTCTTTTATAAAGGATTTAGGGAGTTGAGAAGAAGACTTTACATTTCATAAAAACCTGATTGTCTGATTTAGTCCAGCATTGAAGAGAAAGGGATATGAGGAAAGCAGCATAATGAAACCCAGCCCAAGGAGGCCAGACTAGAACAAAGGAGTTGCTGTTGATTTTGTGTCAAGATTTGCCACGGTTTGACTGTGTGATCTGGAACAAGTCTTTATGTCCATGCTGCCATCAAAGGTGTGATTGCACCTCATATAATCATGCCCTCAAGCTCTCTTTGCATCAGTTTAGCCATCTGTACCAGAGCCATCATACACTTTAACCTCTTTTAAGGGCTACAGCAATGGTTGACGTAATCCAAGTTTGCAAGAAATTTTGTGCTCTTCTGATTGAAAGCATGAAAATGCAAGAGACCATAATATTTCTGCTTATCAAGGTGACAGAGGCATGTTTCTTGCTTCTGGATGATATCCTTTAGGAACACAAAATCCACTGCTCAAAATCCACTTTCTTCTGGCTTCAAAACAATTGCTGTGAATTGATGCAGAACTAAAAAATATACACAGCAGAGCACAGAATTGAGCAACAATACACACACACACACACACATACATATATGTATGTATGTATGTTCTTGGCAATGCCTTCATGCAGATCATGACCACAATCTCTTTAATGAGTGTATATTCNTTAACCTCAAACCAGCACAAATGGTCTCATCCAGTGTTGATTTAAAGAAAAGGACAAACTGAAATGTTTGTGCTCAAATGGCAACTTAGGGGAAGATGACTCAAAACCAAACTATTCCCTTCACTCTGGTAGATCTCAGGGCTAGCAACAGCTCCTTGAAATCATGGCATCACAGAATTGTTAGGGCTGGAAGGGACCTCAAAGATCATCCAGTTCCAACCCCGCTGCCACCAGATTTAAAAGACCCCAAGTGGAGATTATACACTGATATTCCTAACACAATGTGTGTTCCAGGAAAGTAGTAATAGACAATACATGCACACCTGGAATACTGTGTACAGTTTTGGGCTCCCCACTTCGGGAGGGGCAGGAACCTGCTGGGGAGAGTCTGACAAAGAGCTACAAGGATGACTGGGGGACTTGAGCATCTCCCCTATGAAGACAGACTGACAGACCTGGGGTTGTTTAGTCTTAGGGAGACTGAAAGGGGATCTGATCAATGTCTAGAAATATCTGAGGGGTGGATGTGGAGGAGGCCAATCTCTTTTCGGTGGTGAGCAGCAATAAAACAAGGAGCAATGGATACAAACTTGAACATAGAAGGTTCCACCTCACCATGAGGAGAAACTTCTTTACAGTGAGAGTGACTGAGCACTGGAACAGGCTGCCCAGAGAGGTCTCCTACTCTGGAAACATTCAAAACCCACCCAGATGCATTCCTGTGCAGACTACCCTATGTGATCCTGCTTTTGGCAGAAGGGTTGGACTCGACGATCTCTGGAGGTCTCTTCCAACCTCTAATGTTCTGTGATTCTGTAACAGAGGCTCAGCGCACAAAGCTTGTAATGTATAATTTGTGAGGACTATTCCTTTAAAACTGTAGAGCAGGAGTCTTAGTTATCATTCCCACATGGAACAAGTGGTGAAAAGGTTTTGGCTATCATTTTTATTGTTATCATATGTTTTCCCCTAAATGTTGCTGTAGGAGTAAACCTTTTTTTAAAATTAGTTTTGGTATTACTTGCAGCATGCTATTGTTTGACATCCAACATTAAGCTATTCAAACATAAATGTACCCTTGTAGCATCCTTCTTTCCCTTTGTTGATTAAGTCTGTGAAAACAACTATATATTTACCTCAAAGACTTAAACTATTTGGTCTCAATAAGAATGGCAGGAGCAGTCTTAGTGGAGTAACCCACTCAGACAACTGTCCTTTGATTGGAGAGATCCAAATTCAGTGTTCTGACAGCTTCCTTCAGTTCATAGAGTCATAGAATGGGCTGGGCTGGAAAGGATCTCCAAAGGTTCATCTAGTCCAACCTCCCCTGCAGTCGGCAGGGACATCCTCAACTAGACCAGATTACCCAGAGACCTGTCGAGCCTCACCTTGAATATCTCCAGGGATGGGGCCCTAACCACCTGGGCAACCTGTTCCAGTGCTCCACCACCCTCATGATAAAGAACTTGTTCCTAACATCCAATTTAAATCTGCTCTGCTCTAGTTTGAAGCTGCTGTCCCTCATCCTATCACTGCAGGCCTCTGTGAAACAGTCTCTCTTCATTCATTTTGTAGTCCCCCTTCAGCTACTGGCAGGCTGCTTTTAGGTCTCCCCAGAGCTGCCTCTTTTCCAGGCTGAACAACCCCAGCTCCTTCAGCCTGTCCTCATAGCAGATGATTCTGTGCCTAGGGTGGTGCACCCAGCTCCTCGAGGCAGTGACTGACTGACTCGGTGCTCCTCAAGTGCATCAAGGAGGACAAATCTGCAGTCTTAAGCAGGTCTACAAACTTTGCAGTGAGTAAAATATCCTCCGGTTGGTTTGATTTGACTTGTCTGGTCACAATGAATTGTTGCAGCTCTTCTGTGAAAGCTAATCAAAAAGGTTCTGCTGACAAATGTGTAGGACTTGCTGAAAGTATTTCAAGTCTGGGGAAAATGCAACTTTGAGATGGCAGGGGAGGAGACAGCTTTCAGTGTTCCATTTTTGTGGTTTTTAGGGGAACATCTGAAATTTCAGAAAAACAATTTTTTTTTTTTCTCATTGATTTTATTTTTCTCAGAAAGTCTCATTTTCTGGCCATATATTCCTAATTCCACGTGAAAAGTATAAGAAGTCACAGTTTTATTCCATGCAAAACAGCTTTTATAATCCCTTCTAGCCCTCGTTCCTTCACACACATCCCTCATCAAGCATTTGTACAAAATCCTTACTGCCTGGTGTGTCAGTGTGATGCAGAGCATTTCACCTGGCATTGCCTATATTTGCTCCTGTGCAGTATTTTTTCATACAGCAGGCCTTGTAATATGAAAACTGTAAAACAGCAGCAAAAATTCCCTGGAAACTACTCTTGGGCTGCTGCTCCTCCTCTTTTAGGGGCATGAAATAAGTTGGCTTCAAGGTCAGTGGTACCGAGATCCCCATGTCTGCAGAAAGAGGTTGCTGTTAGCTGTGGATTAAGGGACTGGAGCACTGCCTTATGAGGAAAGGCTGAGAGACCTGGGGCTGTTTACTCTGGAGAGAAGACGACTGAGGGGGGAATCTAACAAATGGGTATAAATAGACTAGGGCTGGCAGGAAGGGACAGCCTCTGCTCACTTGTGCTCTGGGATAGGACAAGGGGAAATGGATGTAAACTACAGCACAGGAGTTCCACCTCAATGCGAGGAAGAACTTCTTTACTGTAAGAGTGACAGAGCACTGGAACAGGTTCCCCGGAGAGGTTGTGGAGTCTCCTTCTTTGGAGACTTTTGGGCCCTGTCTGGATGCGTTCCTGCTCAACTTGCACTAGATTCTATGGTTCTGCTCTGGCACAGGGGTTGGACCTGAAGATCTCCAGAGGTGTCTTCCAACCCCTAACATCCTGCGCTGTTCTCTGCTGTGTGAGCAAAAGCAGGGCCAGAAAGGCTTGCCTGAGCCTGCAGTCACATCACACTTAGGTTTGTGCTGTGCCCTCTGAAGCGCATCAGGAATAAGCAGCCCCTTGTGTTGAAGTGCATTGATTCAATCAACTTAGTTCAGCCTCTAAAGACAATTCGCTTTCAAATAATGCTGGATGATATCAAAAACCTTTCCTATGTAAAGTTTTAATCTAATTTTCAGTAGCCATTTCAGCACAAATACTTCATTTCAGGTAAAGGCTAACGTTATGTTAAACTGTATTCTACCTTGTGTACTGACAAAGGTCATGAATTGAGTAATAAGTGTTTGAGGTTTGGGGAATTGCTTTGATGTGAATTCTAGTTGCCACTGGTATTCTCCATTTACCACTGACATCCCTGGAGAACAGCTTGCCTATATAGCTCATAAATTTGTTACAAATCATAATGATTCTATTATATAATTTCCAACCTATCCAAGCTAAAAGCACAATGTGAGATTTTTGGGTTTGGTGGTTTATTTTTGGGTTTGTTATTTTTCCTCTATGTGAAATTTCCAGTTTGGTGGCATATCTGCTGCATACTAAATTCCAGACAATCCCTCCTTCATGGTATATCTAATGTCTGCATTTTAGACCCAGTCTAGTTGATTACTGAAAACTGTGGGAGTTTGCCAGCAGTTGCAGCAGGACCAGAACCAGGTCCTCTCTGTTTCTTTGTTGGAACAACATGCTGGATTGGAACCAGTTTCTAATGAGGATGTATCTGGAGCTGCAAACATCAGATGTGTTAACTGTCTACTGAAATGATGGGTTTGGTGCCAGCAAGTAAGTGTTGGGTTTCTAATTCCATACTGTTTGTTTTCTCCTATGATTTAGTGCCACAACATCCATCTGTTACACTTTGTAACAATGGCAAATGAGGAAAATGTTGGCTTACAATGAATAATTCTGCAATCTGCTTCTGCCATGCATACTTTCACTCCAAACTAATGAAGGGGAAAAGAAATTTCAGTGATTTTATGTCACAGTATTAGCAATGCTAGTTATTAAATCTTGTTGAAAGATGTCTGTTAGCCAAGTAAACTGTAAAGCATAAGCCACTATTTGCAATTATTTTTATATGTTACCTTCCAGCCATGCATATTCCACTGAATTCAGCAATCTCATCCTAGGATTCATCAAAAGAAGTGTGCCCAGCAGATCCAGAGAAGTGATTCTGCCCCTTGACTCTACTCTGGTGAGACTTCCCCTCCGGTGCTGACTCCAGCTCTGCTACCTTCAAAATAGGAAGGACATGGAGCTGATGGAGTGGGTCCAGAGGAGGGCCACCAAAATGATCAGGGTGTTAGAGTGCCTCTGCTATAAAGACAGGCTGAGGGAGCTGGAATTGTTCAGCCTGGAGAAGAGAAGACTCCAGGGAGACCTAAGAGCAGCCTGCCAGTACCTAAAGGGCCCTCCAAGAAGGCTGCAGAGGGACTGTTTGCAAAGGACTGCAGTGACAGGAGAAGGGACAATGGTTTGAAATGAAAGAAGAGCAGATTTAGATTGGATGTGAGGAACAAGTTGTGCACCATGAGGGTGGTGGAATACTGCAATAGGTTGCCCAGGGAGGTAGTTGAGGCCCCACTCCTGGAGATACTCAAGGTCAGGCTCAAGAAGAGCTCTGGGCAACCTGTAGAATTATTCAAGTACATTTAGTTGTGTGCCTGTAGTATTGAGACTTGGTTTCCTAAGGAAGCAGAAAGCTGAGATAAAAATGCTGGTTTATAGTATTCGGAATTACTTTAGCCTATGAATAGGAATGTGTCAGAGTCATAATAAGTGTGCAGTGCTTTTGATCATAGAATCATAGAATTGCCAGGGCTGGAAGGGACCTCAAGGATCATCCAGTTCCAACCTTCCTGTCATGGGCAGGGACACTTTCCATTAGGTGAGGTTGCCCAGAGCCACATCCAGCCTGCTCTTAAAAACTTCCAGGGATGAGGCTTCTACCACCTCCCTGGGCAACCTGTTCCAGTGTCTCTCCACCCTCGTGGCAAAGAACTTCTTCCTAACATCCAATCTGAATCTACTCACTTCCAGTTTTGCTCCATTCCCCCCAGTCCTGTCACTACCTGACTCCCTAAAAAGTGCCTCATCAGCTTTCTTATAGGCCCTTTTCAGATACTGGAAGGCCACAATAAGGTCTCCTCAGAGCCTTCTTTACTCCAGATAGAACAGCCCCAACTCTTTCAGCCTGTCCTCATAGCAGAGGAGCTCCAGCCTTCTGATCGTCCCGATGGCCCTTCTCTGGCTATGTTCCATCTGAATGATCAGGCAAAGGTGTATTGTCATTATGCAAGGACAAATGAGGAATGACCCTATGGAAACCACAGTTATACTTATTTGAGCACAACATGTATGAGAAAAGCTTCAAACTTCTGACTGAACAGCCCCAAATCTCTTAGTCTGTCTCCACAGGAGAGATGCTGCAGCCCTCTGATCATCCTTGTGGCCCTCCTCTGGACGTGTTCCAGCACATCCAGATCTGTCTTGTAATAGGGGCTCCAGAACTGGACACAGAACTCCAGATGGGGTCTCACGAGAGCTGTATAGAGGGGAAGAATCACCTCTCTCGACCTGCTGTCCACACAACAGGAGTCTACCTGTTGTAATGATATAATGGTGAATAAAAACTAAAATTGCCTGAATAATGAAACACAATCTCTAAAAGCAAACAGATACAACAGAACTTGCATCTTTCATCAGGAATTTCATGCAAGTCTTTAAAAAAGCAATCTAGATTCTGCAAGGCGTAGTCGTTTTGGGTGGTAAAATAGTGGAAATCTTTTCACGGCACTATTTTTGGAAAATATGTTGTGAAAAAAATTGAAATATCTGTTTTCCATTTGTTCATCTCTGCTTATCTCATTCAGTCCATTCACTGCAAATGCAGCAGAATTCAGAATCAAATAGCGGAGCTCAGATAGTGGAGCTAGGGGGGGAAGTATGATGAAGGAAAGAAATGCCTGTAAAAGACAAGGCTTTTTAATTAATGTTTTGAGCTCGTAAGATGGCAAGGAATGTGCAAGATCTAGAGACCTTTTAGGTTTCAAGAAGAGGGCAGATTTGCAGAGGACTTTCAGAGATGGCAGTCTTGCCAATGCAGCCGTCAGCAGAAGACTACCTACATCCAAAGGTTTTCCAGCTGACCCATAGCAGGGACAAAACAAACCATGGAAAATTATTGGGTCACAGTGCTAAGCACTGAAAAGACAGATGGGAACCCCACATAGTCCTTTTTTCAACTCACCAAAACATCTTGCAGGAATGTGCTCTACCTGCAGAGCTGAACCAAAAGTTACATAAAAAAGAGTAACTGAAAGAGCTGGGAGCTGTTTGGTTGGAAAAAGAGGAGGCTGAGGGGAGACCTCATCAGTATCTACAGCTGCCTGGAAGGACCTTGTGCAGAGGCTGTTGCTGGTCTCTTCTCACAGGTAATAAAGGATAGAACAAGAGGGAATGGCCTTAAGCTCTGACTGGGTAGGTTTAGACTGGACATTAGGAGATATTTTTTTCGTGGAAAGAATGGTCAGGCATTGGAATGGGCTGCCCAGGGAGGTGGTGGAGTCACTGACCCTGCAGGTGCTTAAAAGTTGTTTGACTGTGGTGTTTGCAGATATGGTTTAGGGTGTACCTCGTAGAGTAGGGTTATGGGTTGGACTTGGTGATCCTGAGGGTCTGTCCCAACCCGAACATTTCTGTGATTCTGTGAAACGAACAGAGCAATGAGACAATTAGATCCATTTTTTGGCAGCAGTCTCCCAGTACCATTCAAACAGAAGTCTCCTGTCAAGCAATCCTTTGAAATTATTTACTCTTTTATGATGGCAAAGTAGGGCAACATAATGCCTTTAATGGAAACCCAAATAAATGGCATATGCTGCAAAGTGTTTTACAGGCTTGAATTCTTATGTCACACACTAGTAACAATTACAACAGCCAAGCGAATGCCTCGGGGACACAGAGGAGCATGCATAGAGTTTTAATGAAGGTATAAACTGATGATGTTTATTTTAAAAGTATATTATCACATTGAGAGAGGAGGAGGGGGAAGTGTCACAAATAATGCAATGATTTATTGTTGCAAAGTGCTTTACAAGTGCTCCAATATAGTAAAAAGTGGTGATCCCAAACAAAGACATTGACTGCACGGGGCAGTCCCAGGGGCTCAGCAGCAAGGACCACGAATTTGATTAACTGCTAAAATGACAACCCTCAGGCTAGCACTTTGTGGCAGTGAGCATCTGCCTGTGGACTGTCTGGTCCAAAGGGTTGGTGGTTTACATGGACTGGGACTTATGTAGCATGTTTGGGTGTAACTCTATGCCTTTTTGGGGTAAACTGTTAATAGCTGTGATCAGCCAGCCTGTGACATCCTTTTGAGCACACTTGGTGCCAAACTGTAACCAGCCTTTGATGGGAGCCATTTTCTGCACATACTGCCAAGTGAAGGCAACAGTATCACAGAACATTAGAGGTCGGAAGAGACTTCCAGAGATCGAGTTCAACCCCCTGCCAAAGCAGGATCACATAGGGTAGTCTGCACAGGAATGCATCCAGGTGAGTTTTGAATGTCTCCAGAGAAGGAGACTCCACAACCTCTTTGGGCAGCCTGTTCCAGTGCTCTGTCACCCTCACTGTAAAGAGGTTTAATTCTCATGTTATGGTGAAACCTTCTATCTTCCAGTTTGTATCCATTGCTCCTTGTCTTATCGATGTGCTCCACTGAAAAGAGATTGGCCCCCTCCACTTGACATCCACCCCTCAGATATTTATAGACATTGATCAGATCTCAGTCTTCTCTTCTCCAGACTAAACAGCCCCAGGTCTCTCAGTCTGTCTCCATAGGGGAAATGCTCAATTGCCCCAATCATCCTTGTGGCTCTCCACTGGATTCTTCAGCAGGTCCCTGACTCTCTCGAACTGGAGAGCCCAAAATTGGACACAGTATGTGACTGTTTCAGCTGGAAATGTGGATCAGTGTGTGGAACAATGTTGTCATCTCCTTCCCATCCCATCTCATGCTCATCTATTTTTTTTTAAGTCTTGTTTTTACAGTACCAGAAACATGATTTATTTCCCCCTATTAACAGTTGAAATGAAATTCTTTTACAGCATAACAACTATGCTATATATAACCTTCCTCTCCCCAAAACTTTAAGATCCCACACTGTTATGAGACTATTCCTCAACTGATGTATTTATGATCAAGCATTTCTTGGCCATATTTGGTGTGTGTTTAGATGTTTCAATATGTGTTCATCTCCAGACGTACTCAACAACTGAACAATTGTGTATGCAAGAAGCAACTGCTTTATGAACATCTTTAGTGCTGGCTTTGCAATGGCATGAGAGAGTCAAATCACTGCCATTTCAGTTTCTTGCCCTGGTCCCATCCAGCAAAAGATGTTAGGAAACTCCCCCATACCATAATCCTCCTTATGTTCCTAGTGGATGTAAGCTCCCCAGTGTGGTCCATTGCTGCAGATGTCTAGAGATGCACCAGGGCAGCCCCAGGGTCAAGGTGGCTGCTCTGCAGCTAGTGAGGGGAAAGGGGAAGATTTTTCTCTTACTTTGGTAGGAGTCTGGCTGAGCTTGTAGCTCATCCCTGGTGGAGGGCTTGCAATCATCACCTGGGAGGGTGTAGGCTTTGGTCAGGGGGCATGAGCAGTGGGAGACACTGGCAGAGACTGGAGATCATAAAGATCCACGCCTTTGCCTGTAGCATGGGCTCCTAAATCATCTGGCAAAGGCATCCAGCAGCTTCATCCAACTCACCACGTGTGGGATACTGCATGTGTTTGCCAAGCAAATGTTTAATAGGAAATACAAAACAGAAAATAATGACCCAGTCCTGCTCTGTGTTTCTACCACTGCCTTCCTTCGGCAAACTTGAACATAAGAAGTTCCATCTAAACATAAGGAGCATCTTCTGTAATTTAAGGGTGACAGTTCCCTGGAACAAGCTGCGCAGAGAAGTGGTGGAGTCTCCATCTCTGGAGATACTGGAAATCTACCTGGATGTGTACCTGTGTGACCTGGTGAAGTCACTGTTGCTGGAGGTGTTTAAGGTAAGACTGGCTGTGGCACTTGATGACATGGTCTGGTCGATGTGGTGGTGTTAGGTCATCGGCTGGACTTGACGATCTCAGAGGTCTATTCCAACCTCAACAATTCTGTGATCTTGTGACCTTCTTTAAGTGAATATGTTTTGGTGGGGGGGTTAAAGTTGATCTGCAGAGGTCCCTTCCAACCTCAACTACTCTGTGATTCTATGAAGTGTCAGATGACCCTGCTTAACAGCATACTTCAGCTCCCATCATCTGGACAGTTGCAATAAGCATATCCACTCTATCTTTGCATGGTGACAGTAGAGGGGCTGTGTTTCAGGGATGGGCAGAAGGCAATCCTCTAATGGGTTTCTAAGCACAGAAACAGGGAGATGCTCAGGAAAAACTGCACCCCAGCACCCTTTCTTAGAGCACCTCCCAACCCTGTCTGCTCCATTCTGTGCAAAATGGCTCCCCTGTTCACCCTGTATTTGGAGCTGGGCCAGTGCTCAGACCCAGCTGGTGTAATAAGTTCCCTTATTGTCTGCAGGAAAGGAGGAAATCTCGGCTTCTGTGAACTTACAGGCAAAACTCAGAGGCATTTGCTGTGTTCTAACAGCATTTAGCATATGGGTTTCACAGCGAGTATGAAACCCTGCAACTCCTTTCAAACTGCTCTGTGATGTGACTGCTAGAGTACTACAAGAGCAGCATTTACTATACATCTGAAATGTTAATGTTTATACACTGTGTCTATTGGGATGGAGTAATTCAATTTTACTCAGAAGCTATTAAAGCATTTTTTCAAAATTGCTCCAAATAGTTTTCCCACCTAAAACACGTTGTTAATTTTTACCCCACTCACTTTTTCTTTTCAGTGCATGGCTTTGATTTCTTGTTTGACTTGGGCTTCACAGAAAAATGCTCATAAACCTTCACAGAAAGGTTGTCTTGGCTTATAGCTTTATTCAAGAAATATGGTGGGATCTGTAGCAGAACTGGTTTTAGGAGTATTTAGGAAGAGAGGTCTGCTTGCTGGGGACCTGAACAAAAAAGTTCACTTCCCTAAAGGTTTAGAAAGATGCTTTCCAATATAGAGAAATCTTTTCTCTTTGTGGTTATAGATTGTATTACACTTTATAAAGTTTGGCCTTTTAAAGCATGAATGAGATTTCACTATTCCATTCTTAAAGAGCTTTCAGGAATGCTGCAGTAAGTCCATGCAAGTCTTCCTGAGCAGTTCAGGCAAGCATGAGTCCTGAAGCTATAAACAAGTCTCCACCTGCTCTGTAACTCCAGGGCAGGAACCGACCGTGGAACAGAAGGGTGAGAGTTAGCACTTTGCTGTAATCCAAGATTAGTACAGTTTTATTGCATGTCTCCAGAAATTATGGATGGATGTGGAACTAATGGCTTTTCTCTGGGCTGCTCTGCTGAGGTCTCTGCAATTGAGAGCGTTATTTCTAAATGATTAGCACTTAAGCTACTATTATCTCTTTCACGTGCTGTTTTAATCCTTTGGGCTGTTGGTTTTCTTGTTGTGGTGGTGTCTGTGGTTGTTGGTTTGGGTTTGGGTTGTTTTTTTTTTTTGTGGTCGTTGGGGTTTTTTTTGTTGTTGTTGGTTTGGTTTGGGTTTTTGGTATAATTCCACTTTCTTCTGCTAGGAGAAAATAGCATGAAAGCAGTAATGAAAACCCAACTCATTGCAGCACAGATCTGAAGTGCTTTTGCTGTTTGCTCTGTATGTTGAAGCTTCATGAGAAGATACTGTTTACAGATGCAGGAGAAAGAGAGACCTACCACCCTGCAGAATCACAGAATCTATCAGATTGGAAAAGACCTTTAAGATCATTAAGTCCAACCTATCACCCAACACCATCTAATCAACTAAACCATGGCACCAAATTCCACATTGAGTCTCTTCTTAAACACTTCCAGGGACGGTGACTCCACCACCTCCCTGGGCAGCCCATTCCAGTGCCAATCGCTCTTTCTGTGAAGAACTTCTTCCTATCATCCAGCCTAAACCTGCCCTGGCACAGCTTGAGACTGTATCCTCTTGTTCTGTCCCTGGATGCCTGGCAGAAGAGACCAACCCCCACCTGGCTACGACTGCCTTTCAAGTAGTTGTAGAGAGCCGTAAAGTCTCCCCTGAGCCTCCTCTTCTCTAAGCTAACCATCCCCAGCTCCCTCAGCTGCTCCTCAGAGGGCTGTGCTCCAGCCCCCTCACCAGCCTTACTGCCCTTCTCTGGACACATTTGTGCACCTCAACATCTTTCTTAAATTGAGGGGCCCAGAACTGTACACTGCAAGGCCAAAGGAGAACATAGGCAAGGATGGGGGGGTGGATGTGGGGATGCTTTTCTTAATTTTTATCCTCTCTCAAAGCCTTTGAATCACAGTGTTTGAATGCAGGCTTACGAAAGCTGAGATACAGAATATCCAGGGAGGATCTCACCAGACACCATGCAAGCCTGCTTGCAGCCTTCCTAACTCGCAGCTTTACCTGTTCACGTTCACTAGAGAAACTAGATGTGAGAATCTCATTTGCTAGCAATCCCCAATGTAGATTAAGGGATATTAGTGTCAAAAGGGTGCTCTTGCCACTTTTCTGGGAAATACGCTGTCAAAAAGGAGATGAAGAAAGAAAGGAAAAAGTCTTCAAAGTAAAGGCTTCTCTTTCCCATGCTAAAACTCAACAAGATGAAGCAGAAGAGAGCTATGTTTTTGGAGTTCCCTGGAGTTCAGAAATCTTCCTCTGGAAATTAATAGAAATATTTGTGTTTCCTGCTGAGTGCTCTAGTCTAATTCACAGGCATTGGAGAACGCATCTCTCTCCATGACACTCAGGGGTTTTGCATGACACTGGGCTTGGGACAGTGTTGAGATCCTCTCTCAGTTTTCTTTTCTCCAAACAGCCCCAGGTATCTCAGTCTCTGTCGATAGAGAAGATGCTCAAGTGCCCCAGTCTGCATGCTGTCCCATGCAGAACTTGCTGTCCACCAGCACTCCATGGTCTTTTTCCATGGAGCTGTTTTCCTGCAGGGCAGCCCCCAACCTGTACTGGTGCCTGCTGTTATTCCTCCCCATATGGGTGCCATATGACACATCTCCTGACACAAATGATGCAAACCTGTATTATTTTAGTTGGCTTTGCTCTGCACCTTTCTGAGCTTAGCAATATTCTTTGCTTAACAATAGAGTCAGCCTCTCGAATGCAGCACTTGGAAAGGGTCCTCATCAGTGTGTTTGACACTGTTGGAATAGCTTCAGTGGATGTAAACATCAAGCCTATACACCCAAAGAGCTCACTTGGCTTTCTGACAGCTGCCTAGCAGGGTGCAGATGGTTTTAGTTTATTCCCCATTTACCACCAAATGATTTCCTCCTTAAAATTAATAGAAGAAAAATATTTGGAAAGTGGTATCTGGTTGTTAGATATTACTTTTAGTATTCCTGTTCATATTTCTCTTTTCTTTCTTTTCTTTTCCATATGTGCTGCTTCTTGTGATCTTGCAGGGTTGTAAAGTTATGATTCAGTAAAGAGCCGAAGGTGAGAGCATTGACCCACTGGTGCTGCCACCACCACTGCAGCTGGGACCTCCTCCCTAGTGTGCCTTAATGTTGAGGGTCTCAGCTGGGTGACCACCACAACAGTACCCCCAGCTTTGGGGTCACTATCATCTTCAGGATGCAGAGGAGGTAGTGTGCATGGGGATGGATTTTAGCTGGGGAGATGGTAGCCTTCCTGTGTTTGCTCTGGATATGAATTTGGGATGCAGCATGAGTTTGAGGGAGGTTTTCAAAAGGTTTCCAAAGCAGGGGGTACAAAGAGACACACCCCCCCCCCACTCCCCATTGTCTTTGGTTTATTGTTCTTGGGGACATCCAGGCTCTCAATCCAGACCATCTCAAGGCTGCAAAGAAGAGGAGGCTTTTGATTCACACGGAATTGATAGCATCTATTGAAATTAAATCCATATGGAGAAGCAAGCACGATCTTCACATAGTAACACCCAGCGTAGAGTATACTGCTGAGCTCAGGCTCTGACTTTGAAAGTACTTGAAGGCACAACATATATTTTGAGGGGTTTTGAAGATACCACAACCCTTGAGATACCTGAGGCAGCAGGAACGTGTTTGAATAAAAAAAAGCTTGAAACTTTTCTCATACATGTTGTGCTCAAATAAGTATAACTGTGGTTTCCATAGGGTCATTCCTCATTTGTCCTTGCATAATGACAATACACCTTTGCCTGATCATTCAGATGGAACATGTCCAGAGAAGGGCCACCGGGATGATCAGAAGGCTGGAGCTCCTCTGCTATGAGGACAGGCTGAAAGACCTTATTGTGGCCTTCCAGTATCTGAAAGGGGCCTACAAGGAAGCTGGTGAGGGACTTTTTAGGGTGTCAGGTAGTGACAGGACTGGGGGGAATGGAGGAAAACTAGAAGTGGGTAGATTCAGATTGGATGTTAGGGAGAAGTTCTTCACCGCGAGGGTGGTGAGACACTGGAACAGGTTGCCCAGGGAGGTGGTAGAAGCCTCATCCCTGGAAGTTTTTAAGAGTAGGCTGGATGTGGCTCTGGGCAACCTCACTTAGTGGAAAGTGTCCCTGCCCATGACAGGAAGGTTGGAACTGGATGATCCTTGAGGTCCCTTCCAACCCTGACAATTCTGTGCTTCTGTGATCTTTCGAACACCTGCCCCCAGGTCGGGGATGTGCTGTTAGATATTGCCTCTGCTGATCCTCTCTTCTCCTTTCTGCTGAGAAGGCTTTGAGAGCATTTTGCCTGAGTTTGATAGTCTGACTTCCTCAGTGGCATAAGGCAAAGTGATTTCATTGATTTCCCAGAGCTACACAGATTCACACCATCTGGGAAGCTGACACAAAGGATTTGCAGTGAAAAAGGTACATCATAGTTTTATTATTTCTTTGTGTTCCTGGTGTTGTTTTATTGTTATGACTTCACATTCTAGACAATTCAAAAGCCTCCTTTTTTTACTGGGCTGCATAGACGAACGTTTAGGCTCTGCTCAGAGCTCAGCTGCTTACTTTTCATCCAAACTCAACCATGGGCAAAGTCAGCGCAGCAGGACCAAACCTGACAGCAGTCTTGGTAGAAGCGAACATTGGCTGAAATGAACCAGTCTGAATCACAGGAAGCCTGGAGAGAAGGCAGCGCTAGTACAATCCCCTACTGCTGCTCCAGTACAATCCCCTACTGCTGCTCCAGTACAATCCCCTACATCTCCATGGATCATGAGGGCATGCACTCATTTTAATGATGACGTCAAAGCATCTTAAATTGTCATTGTGCATGTGGTGGGGGAGAAAAGCTTATTCCAAAAGGCTGCACTGCTGGTATTATGGCAAGGCTTTATCACTGAGGAGCTCAGTCCTCTCAAACAGGGAATCCTCTGGACTTTTGTCACAAAGAAGCAGAGAGAGACACACACCCAAGGTGTCTGCAGCCTTACATCTTCTGCATCACCTTCCTGACATTGCAAAATCACATCTGTGCATCTCGATTACCCATTGTGAACTGGTACCTGCAGTACCAACTGAGGCTGGCGCAGGTACCTTGACCTTACAAATAGAAGTAGTGTTTTGGAAGC
This sequence comes from Ramphastos sulfuratus, assembly GCA_013399055.1. Taxonomy (NCBI): domain Eukaryota; kingdom Metazoa; phylum Chordata; class Aves; order Piciformes; family Ramphastidae; genus Ramphastos; species Ramphastos sulfuratus. The sequence goes on along the minus strand of WBNM01003820.1, from coordinate 72,104 downwards.
TTCTCAGATGAAGGTAGGGTTTTATCTACTTAATCTCCACTGGATGGCTTTACTAAAACTCACCACAATGGGTAAAATGGAAACCTGATGTAAACCAGTTTAACATTCTATATACAACTAGCAAGGCCACATTTAACACTAGATCCTGCAAAGTTTTAAGTTGTACAATCATAGAATGGTTTGGATTGGAAGGGACCTCCAAAGGTTATCTAGCCCAATCCCCCTGCAGTGAGCAGGGATATTGAGCACTAGATTAGGTTGGTCAGAGCCTTCTCAGTACTTCAAGACCCTGGGACAGGGCAATCAGCATCATCTATTAGGAGGTCCCTAGCCTGTACCATGCCTTGTGAGCTTTCAAAGGCTCTTCAGAAGCTCTGATGTTACCAGCAAGGATATTTCAAAGCAGCTCTGTTGCAGAGCATGATGGAGTTGATGGGTTAGCTGTGATAATGTGAAGCAGGCAGGGAGTGTTTACTTCTGAGTAATTTGTTTCTTTTTTAAAAATTTATTTTCTAGAGTAACTCACAGCTCTGCTTAAGCAAACAGAAGAATGTTCATTTTATTAGGATCTGTGTGTTAGCTTTTGAATTTCCACAAAGTATTTGCACAGGAGAGGCATGTAAATAGCACAGTACCAGCAGCCTTTCAGCTCAACAGCTGGTGTGAGTAGGCACAGAGGTCCTACCATACTGATAGTGTCTGGAATGCCCTCTGCTTTGCTCTCTTTGTGTTTTGAACACTTTCTTATTTCTAAGCCTAGCAATTGGCCAAAATTCAGGGCCCTGGGTGTAGTCAGATGTTGCTTGACCTAAGCCTTCCTCTTTCATGAAGAACATGCTGAGTCCAGTCTCCTGAGCAGAGCAGGAATGAGCTGAGGAGCCATATGCAGCTGCTTTGTTCACAAGTTTAGGCTTTGTAGCCTGCACTTGTGCCAAAAGTGCTCTTGCTAAGCTTTCCTCCAGCCATTCTCCCAGTGCTGTTTGCTCTGTCACTTCCTTCTCCACTTTTGTTTTTCTCTTGCTTTTTTCACATGTAATTTACTCTATCAACAATAAAAATGTTTTTCCCTAGTTTCCGTGTGGAGCAGAGGTTGTAGCTGTAGCTGGTCTTCACTTCTATGAAAGATTAATTATTGCTAATATTCAGTACCATAAGCAACTCCAGTTAATATTTCACCCAACTCCTCAGCACTGTTTTCTTCACTGTCTCTGTCATTTGTGTGCACTCCCATCTGTGCCTGCTTAACCTCACGGTTTTGGAGTATTGGTGCTGCCAAAAAAATAATTAGCCACCAAGAAGTTACTTCCAGGTCTGGATGTCCTGGAAGTGCGTTTAGGACCTTGAGATTCCCCATAATGGACACTTCAGAAAAATACAAAAGTAAATCTGTGTTCTACAAGAATTCAGGAGAAAAAGGCAATAGTAGAGGTCACCCTTTCCAGGTCAAGGCTAATTACTGAAAAGAATGGAAACAGCCTTGAATTTGTTAAGGGAAAAGGTATAGACAGACGATTATGAATGCTTCCTGTGTTCCACAGGAAATGAAAACTTCCTATTTTCTTTTTTTTTAAGCCTATCAAGATCAGAAGCTGCATTTAATTGTGTGTATTGGTTAAGAAAGATGGGGACTGTTTCCATGTAACTCACACACACGTAACTAAATCAAGGTGTCCTGTGTCAAATTCTGACAGAAGGAAGCCAGCTTCCATTCCCAGCACAGATAACTAAGTGCTGGTGAAGCAATTTAATTTTAAGGATTTTCATCAGAAACGGTAACTTTTGCCCCCATAAAACTGTGAATAATGATGCACTGAAACTCATTTATGAAACAAATGTCCTTATAGGTCTGGAAAATACAAGACTCTCACTTTGAGCTCCCACCCTGTGCTGTGTCAGTCAGAGAACAGCAGAACCAGAGAATGTTAGAGGTTGGAAGAGACCTCCAGAGATCAAGTCCAGCCCCACCCTGCCAAAAGCAGGATCACCTCTGAGACCTGTGGGGACTAGAACTGAACACTGAGGTCTATCTCTATGGCACTGCTAGTAACAAAAATTCCCAAAAACAACAAAAACCACCAACCATCCCCAGCCAGATGTAGTTCTGCTTTTACACTGCCGTGGAGAGACTGAAGTCTGGATCACAGGGCAAGATGCCAGCAGGTGACATTCCCCAGGTCTTAGATCTCATTGAAGTTACTGTGTGATTGTTGGGATGTTAATGTCAAACCTAAACCACCCCAAACAGGGCACATTATGGAACTTTGACAAAACTGGTCTTGTAACAGTGCCCTAGATAGAGATTAACTTTCCTTAGTCCTAAGCACCCCTGCAGTCTGAGAGCGGCAACCCATTGCAAACGCCGTCAGAGCCTGCCTGGCCTCATAAAACTCCTTAGACTATGACTTAGTTTTAAGGACAATATTGTGCAGTTATGCAGGATTAAAGGAACTGCCTCTATGCATCTGCCCAGTTGATTTCTTTTCAAATGTTGATTTTAGTTTTTATTACGTGATATTGTTAAAACTATGGTTTTATGGCAAATGTGCCATAAAATGTGCTTATTTTTCTGCCTACTTAATGAACTAAAAGTACCTTAAGGGAATACTATATTTATTATATTTTTCTGAGTTAACCCCCCCTACAATTAAAATCATAGTCTTTGGTGGTCCTACATAAGGCTTTGTAGCTGACATTCGTATATAATGGAACAAAACTGCGGGTTTTTGATGGGACTTCTGCATTTGCTATGCTTCAGAGAGTCACAGAACATTAGAGGTTGGAAGGGACTTCCAGAGATCGAGTCCAACCTGCCAAAGCAGGATCCCCTAGGGCAGTCCACAGAAGAATGCATCCAGGAAGCTTTTGAAAGTCTCCAGAGAAGGAGACTCCACAACCTCTTTGGGCAGCCTGTTCCAGTGCTGTCACCCTCACTGTAAAGTTTCTCCTCGTGTTGAGGTGAAACCTTCTGTGTTCCAGTTTGTATCCATTGCTCCTTATTACTGTGCACCACTGAAAAGAGATTGGCCCTCTCCACTTGACACCCACCCCTCGGATATTTATAGACATTGAGCAGATCCCCTCTCTGTCTTCTCTGCAGACTAAACAGCCCCAGGGCTCTCAGCCTTTCCTCATAAGGCAGTGTGTCAGTCCCTTCATCGTTCTTGGAGCCCTCTGTTGGACTCTCTCCAGTAGATCCCTGATCCTCTTGAACTGGGGGAGCTCAGAACTGGATGTAGCATTCCAGGTGGGGCCTCACCAGGGCAGAGTACAGAAGAGAGGAGAACCTTCCTCGATCTGCTGGACACACTTTTCTTCTTGCACCCCAGGATGCCATTGGCTCTCTTGGCCACAATGGCACATTGGTGTCCCATGCAGAACTTGCTGTTCACCAGGACTTCCAGGTCCTTCTCTACAGGGCTGCTCTCACTTTTGGAGGAGCCTTGTAAGACATGCCCCTTCCAAGCACCAAACTATGGAGCTCCTATCAGCCAGCACACTTCTTCCTGGGCACACAAGAAAAAAAACCCAAACCACCAAAACAAAAACAACAAAAAAAAGACAAGACTACTTGCATGCAAAGCTTTTACAAATTTGGTCACTGTGACCAAACTTTATTACCCATTTAATGGAACTGTGACAAAAGTCTAGGAATCAAACAACATGGGGATCACAGAGGCTATTATGTTTATTGTGCTGAACAGACTGTGATAATCCATTAAAGGAACATTTTCAACAAGCAAGCGATTCAAAGTACAACCATAGACGCAACTCTACATGGAGACCAAAGCAAAAAAGTTAGAAGACACTCAAAAGAAAAAAAAGTAAACTGTAATTAAACATTTTGAAGCATTTTTTTTTCTTCCTGCAAACACACCTCTCTTGCAGAAATGGTAGAAGAGATAAATGTCCAGTCTTAGTTTAGCAGTGACCAATGACAGCAAAGAACAGTCGTATAAAATTTATCTCCCACAAAAATAAACTATATATATAAAAAATTTTATGATGTTCTCACTGATTCAATGGCCACATGCAATTTTTCAGTCTGAAAAAAAATGAGGTATAGTAAGGCCCTGAGAGGTAGTAATGTGTTTTGATTGTACTACAACATATAGAAAAATCCAAGGTTCAGTTCATCAGAGTGGTCTCTCAGAGGTTGAAGTGTGACACACGCCCAGCCATTATTTCTGAGTCATTCACTGAATACTGTGGCTTAAAAAGACAACAAAACAATGCAAAAATAAACCCCTAAACCCCAGAAGGGACTTGCTAAGGCTTGGTTCAATGCCCTTTGAAGTCAGTAGAATTCCTTCTGCTGCCTTCAAGTGACAATAGATTTGGCCTGTTGGAGCTACTGCATAGCTAAGGTCATTTCTCTTCCGTGTCCAGTTGTACTACTCTGATCAGCTCATTTTCAGCAATTTCTGTCACTGAACCCTCTTGCAGGCTTTCGAGGAGGTTCATATTTCCCGACACTGCCTCTTGGAAGAAGCCAGTAAATAGTTATCTTTAACTACATTTGGCTTGGTACTGAGGCCCCATGGACAGATGCCTTCCTGAGAAACTACCCCTGGCCCGGTTATTAATACAATGGTACAAAGTACTGACTAGGAAAGAGAGGAAAAAGGGAGATTAAATAGAAACAGAGAAAAGGAAATGGGAGGAGGGAAGAGAGAAATAACAAAAGTGAGAGAGAAGAGAATTAAAAAAAAAAACCAAACAACAACTAACCCTCTACACAAGAAGCATTTAAAATAAGTCTGGCTGAAACATATTACAAAAATCACATTTGTGTAAAATACAGAAAAATACTTGTCAAGCATTTCCTTACAATCTACTAATTTTATTTATTTTTCCTTTAAAAAACCCAAACCCACATATTTGTGATTGCATTATGCAAAAGCTGAGCTTGTTGCTTCCCACCTACAAAGCTTCAAGTTTCTTTGAAGGTTTTTTTTTTTTGATAGTTTTAAACATTTTTTTCTTAATATGAAAGTGATTTTAAAAATGTGTTCATTTTCCACAAGTTATTTTACAATTAAAAAAAAAAAAAAAAAAGGTTTTGAAGTAGGGATTAGTTGCAGTCTTAAACTGTTTCAAAGGTCTCAAAACTAACTGCTGAAAAGTAACAAGTTCGTTCCATTTCAAGTCTGGAGGTAGGTCTTTGTCAATCGATTAGTCTATTTCTTTAAACAATTCATTTGAGGTACAAACTTGGACAGTAATATTTAAACATTAGAGCTAAATTTCTTTTTTTTTTTTTTTCTATGTCATGTAGTGTTACTGAAGAAAATTATCCTCACAAACCTATCAGCAATTCAGTACAAAAATATATTCAAGTTAACAGCACATTACACAGAAGTCTAGCAGAGAATGGGGGTAAGTACATGGAAAAACAAAAAAACCCAACCAGCCAAAAAAAAAAATAGGCAAAAAAACCCAAATCAAGCAAACCAAGAGAAAGAAAAATAGTCATGCCAAAACACAATAAAGATATTGCTTCCTTAACTGCAATTAACTGTTGAAGTAGAAGTAAGGGAAAAATGCACATTATCTGCCCAGTAAGAATTTCCTGCATTGAGTGTGTCTAGCAGCATTTGTATTTATCAGTCTGTTGAGATATCTGTAAAAATCAGAGGTAGTATTGAATAGTGGGGAGGAAATATTGCATCTGGTGCTAAAAGTGCTGCTTTGAATGGTAAGATGGAGAAGTGCCACTGGCACGGAGGTGCTCAGTGAACCATCCTATGTCAAAAGACATTGCTTAAAGTAACGCATGAGCTTAGCTGAGGTACGTGGTGCTGGTTCTTGCATCATGACTGAGGAGTAACGAGGAGAGATGTAATCATTTTGAAATACTAGTTAAAGGGTGAGTGGAATGGGTCAAAACTAAGCAACACATACAGATTATTTTTGTTCAGATATGTCCGTGATTAATTCTGAGGCACCTTTAAAACACTTTTCTCATAAAGACTTAGTCAATAATGGCATAAGAGTGTTCGGTGTCAGTCATAGAATCATTGAATCACAGAATTGTCAGGGCTGGAAGGGACTCCAAGGATCATCTAGTTCCAAATCCTCTGCCATGGGCAGGGACACCTCACACTAGATCAGGTTGCCTAGAGCCCCATCCAGCCTGGCCTTAAAAACTTCATCTTTGTTTCCATAGAAAACACCTGGCCCTACAGAAAGCTGACTCCGTCTGGCTTCCTATGGTCCAGAAGATGAGGGCTGCTCGTTTTGTTTACTACTGCTTCAGCTGATATGTTTGTATTTGTAACTATACAACCTATCTTTGTCTTTCTTCCCTTTTGCAAAGTGAAAGTACCTTTTCCGTGTTGGTTTCTTTCTTCGATTACCAGCCGAATGAAGTGAAAGGTCAGCTTTCAGCTTTTTTTTTTTTTTTTTTTGAAATAACAGTAAGTCTTAAAATTAAAAAAAAAAAAAGTCAAGTCTACAAAAAGGTTATTTAAAAAACCCCAAACAAAAAAAAAGGGAAAAAAAAAAGAACAATATCTATCCCTTATCTTTGGTGTTCTAAAACAGGGAGTTCACTAAGTAGGGAGTGGGTTGCTGAAGTGTTGCAAGGCTTTAGTGTTACACACCCTGCCTCTCCTATTTCAATGCCCATTATAATGACTATCTTACATATTTCTTGTTTTTGTGCAGTGCAGTGAAAGACACGAACCTGATTCAGAGCTCTTCTTTACCCATTTACCCCTTACTTAGCAGCTCAAACAAACTATTAGTAGGTTAAGGAAAAAAAAACAAAAATCAAAACAAAACCCAACAGTAATTAAAAGTTGCATCATTAATCTGTGTCCCCTTTGTGTTACAGCAGTTTTTCACTAAACCTGGGACTGTGAAGGGATTACAAAGATGAGGATCAGTCGAATCCTTTTTAAGGTTATGTGATACTTTTGTTGTGTTTTTTCCCCCACCTCCCCCCCAGGCAAAAGTGGAAAGACCATGGCAATAGAAAATAAGTGGTCAAGGCAGTGTCTTCTCCCTTCAAAAGACCCAACTGCTGATGAGGTAGAAATTGCATGGTGTGATCTCCTAGTCTTCCTCTGCAGACTCCTGTGAGGATGTTTCTTCAGTCTCTTCCTAGAATACAGAAACAGAAAAAGATAAATACTGTGGTAACCATGTATCTTAGGCTCACTTTTCTCTCCTGCAGCTGATAATAAAATGCCCTTTACAGCTGCTGTGACATTTCAAGAAGCCATTCTGGGAAGAACAGGAAGATCCCCTGCTCTCTGATCTCCCTGCACTGCCCTGCCAGGGTTTTCTTCTACCCCAGGGGTGCCAAGAAAAAGTAATCTATGCTGTGGTCTCTCACAGGCCTCTTACAGCCAGCAGAAATAGGCAGCTAGAAAAAAGAAAGCATTTTGAGTAGGTATTCAATGTTTAGTGGGTGCTTTGGGACGCTTTCTCCTCCTCACTAGCTCTCCTCCTTGGTCCTAGTGCTGCTTCCATGTTTGCCTTCAGCAGGCCTGACCAAATGTGATGCTCTTATGCTCCTTCTTTAATAGATGAGCATTACCTTTCAGGACACGGGTGGTAAACTGGGACAGTAACGATTTCTGATAAAAGGGGCTGTCAGGGAAAAGTTGTTTGTTATCAAACACTGCACATCATCACCTAAGACAGCACGAGAAAAAGTCTAGGAAGAGGAGGAATTTAGTCCCTCAGTCAACTGAGACCTTTTGAGAATGACCAGCTTAAAACAGCTTTTAACAGTCTTCATACTTTAATAGGCTTGATTTTCCACATGGTTTCATTTTGTCTGGGTGGCTAACTGACACAATTTATAACTCTCTTCCTTTCCCAGGCCACTACAGTGCACCATTCAGCCTTAAAGCTTTCCTGAGCTGTATGACCAACCTTCCATTCATTAGTGTTTGAAACACCTCAGCTGTGAAGGGCTCCTAAATGCAACCATGTGTGACACTGCTGCAGAGGAGCTGCATCAAGGATAAACACTGAGCTTTAATCATAGGCCACTGCTCACTGCAATTCCCTTTCAAAAGGTTTCAACCTCCCACTCCAACCCTCCCTGCAAGAGAAGGCTGAAAAAAA
>WBNM01003820.1:0-64008 GCA_013399055.1 Ramphastos sulfuratus | reverse complement strand
AAAAAAAAAAAAAAAAAAAAGAAGTTGTAAATCCAGGGAATAAACATAAGTATAAATGAATGGATGACAGCTTAAAAAATACAACCATAGCAGCATCAAGCCATGAGATTTCACACTGGTTTTGTTTAGTCTGCTTTGGGTTATGTGGGAAATGTGAAAAGCATGAAGCAAATGCTCCCCCTTCTCCCATCATACCCCCTACCCCCTGCTAAAGCTTGGGTCTCAAGTATTTAAGCCAGTAGGCTTATACCTCTTGACTAGGAAACAGGCTATGACCCTGGGGTACTCTCTCGACCACCAGGCACAAAGAAAGATGTAGCCTGATCAAAGCTCTGGACAGTGGAAAGAGACCGAAGTCAAGTGTCAGCCACCCTGTGACCTTGCATTTTCAATTAACATCTAAATTCTAGAAGACACTAATCTATCACACAGATTAATGATTCCTTCCTCACAACAACTTGTGTCCACTTGTAGCAGGGTTATATTCAGAGTGCTGCTATGAAAATAATCCCTGACTTATGAAACAATTAAGCGATTTTTACTCTGTCCCTGGTAGCACTGGGGGGGACCTAAGCTCATACTCCATCGAATGCCATTAACATATAATGCATTATCCCTGCTTGTCTTCCCCACAGAAAAGGTCTGGGACTGTTACAACATTTTGGTCAAGAAGAAAAATGGTAAGTAACAGGCACCAAAACAAGGGATCATTTGGGCTGCATGTGGAGATATGGTCAACATATGTGGGTTTGAGCCATGGTAATTCAGAATTTGGGGTCACAGGATGTTAGGGGTTGGAAGTGACCTCTGCAGATCTTCCAGTCCAACTCCCCTCCAGAGCAGGACTATAGGATCTAGCTCGGGTCACACAGAAACACATCCAGACAGGGAGTGAAAGTCTCCAGAGGAGGAGACTCCACAACCTCCCTGGGGAGCCTATTCTAGTGCTCTGCTACCCTTTCAGTAAAGAAGTTCTTCCTCATGTTCAGGTGGAACTTCCTGTGCTGCAGTTCACATCCATTGCCCCTTGTCCTGTCCCAGGACACAAATGAGCAGAGGCTGTCCCTTCCTTCCTGACACCCAGCTCTCATCTATTTATAGATATTTATTAGATCCTCTCTCAGTCTTCTCTTCTGCAGACTAAACAGCCCCAGGGCTCTCATCCTTTCCTCATCAGGCAGTGCTGCACTCCATCATCATTGTAGCCCTCCACTGGACTCTTATGAGCATATCCCTGTCCCTCTTGAACTGGGGAGCCCAGAACTGGATGCAATATTCCAGGCGGGGCTTCACCAGGAGTAGAGGAGTAAGGAGAACCTCCCTCAATCTGCTGGGCACACTCTTCTTAACACACCACAGGATGCCATTGGCCTTCTTGGCCTCAGGGGCACATTGCAGAACTTGTTGTCCACCAGGACTCCCAGGTCCTTCTCCACAGGGATGACCATGGCAAACACTGGCTTTGCCTCCAACCTCAGTATGTTAGTTAAAAATTACCACTGTGGGTTGTGTACTTTTAACATAAATACAGGTAGACATGCTTTGCTCTTTGAGGGTGATGATGTGCTCAGTATTTTACAGCACCGTGGCCGGCCATGAGCCTCTCCCTACTGCTGCCCAGAGGACAGCAGCACACAGGTGGGTGCAGAAGAGCAGCTCTCTTTATTCTACGCTTGGCTTGCCAGGAGACTACTTGATGTAGGTTTGGGAGTCACCCGCCCCCCCACACTTTGTAAAATGACCCAGACTAAAACTCAGCCGGCTGGAAGTTTAGATGAAGCTATATTTACAGCTCAGCACAATGTACAAGCAGATATATACACTATATACAGGAATAGTTACAGAAATATACAAGGTAAAGGTAATACAGAAACACAACACCCCTCCCAGAAATCAGAGACCCCAGGAGGGGCTCCCAACCACCCTTCCACCTTCTCCCCACCCCTATACCTTACCCCACGGTTTTGAGGATCGGTCAGAGGAGGAATTAGAAGAAAAAGTGATTAGTGAAATTAATCAGCAGAGAGGAGAAGTTCAGAAAGCTAGACAGCTGCTAGACAGCCTNTACAGCTACTAATTATTATTCTATTTCTATATATAACACAGAATTATACAGTTTATATACAATTATATATGAGAATATTTCATATATTTTAATATATCTTTATATATTATATATAAAGATATATTATATCTGTATAATTATTCTTCTTGTTTATAATAATAGTGTTATTGTTTTATTATTGTTATTATTGTAATCATTGGTCTCATTGTTATTAGATTTTATAGTAGTATTACTATTAANGCTCAAACCAGCACACTACTGAAAACTGATGGACTCATTTTCCATGACACTGGACTTTCGATCATACTAGAAGAAGCCCAGGGGTGAGACAAAGGACGTGGAAGGTCATGCTTCAGAGCCCAGACAGGGTGGCCACAGAAAGCTACTTGAAGTTAAAGAGTTGCCCACTCCAGTGATTTTTATTGTTAATCCCATGGTAACTTTTTTCCCTTTTAGCCCTTGCTGCAGTGACCAAGAAAATCAATGAAAAGTTCTTCCTTCATACATATTCATACACACACACACACATATATATATATATATATATTTATATTTATGTACTGAAGGATGAGTTTCTCTCAAATACATATGTACATGCAAATATCTGTACCTGTAGAATGGGGAAGGGAAAGAAACCAAAAATCAAGCTAGCCCTCTCACAGTATATATAATAATAATTACTACTACTAATCCTAATACAGCTACTAATTATTATTCTATTTCTATATATAACACAGAATTATACAGTTTATATACAATTATATATGAGAATATTTCATATATTTTAATATATCTTTATATATTATATATAAAGATATATTATATCTGTATAATTATTCTTCTTGTTTATAATAATAGTGTTATTGTTTTATTATTGTTATTATTGTAATCATTGGTCTCATTGTTATTAGATTTTATAGTAGTATTACTATTAATATTATTACTATTACTATTATTATTACTATTGCTATTAATATTATTACTATTACAATACATTTGAGACTGACAGACTTAAAACTCACACCAGTTTGAGAAAGACTTCTTTTCCCCATCAATAAAATCTGGCAAAAGGATCAGACTGTTGTGCAGCAAAAAGAAAACTTTCCTTCATTAAGTTCATTCCTTGCAAAAGGCTAAGACAGCTCAGTTACAGATGAGTGGTTTTAAGTAAACCTATCATGTTAAGTCCCTTGTCAAGATGCAGATGGAGACCTGACTGCTGCTCTCTACTGCTTACAGTTCAAACAAAGGGATAATACAGATCAGACATCTATGCATAGAGGGACCCAAAGGAAGAGAGGTTCTGAAAGAGAAATTGCAGATATGTAAGACAGGATACTCAACCCACCCTTTGCCCCTGCAGCACCCACACTCACAAGCACTCCCCAAAAGATGCAGAGGGCAGGTATTTTGAAAACTATGCACCCCTTAGAAGTTGCAAACTGGCTCTGCACTGAGTCACTTCAGCCAGAGGTTCACTGAAGTGCACGCCTGGCATGTCAGAGTATGGGGCACACATCAGGAGAGGGATGCTTTACCACCAATTAGCACCTTCCAGGTGTTTACAAGCCCTCACAGACCCACCAAGGCTGAAGGTATAACTATGTATGACAGGGATCACAGAATCAAAGAATGGTCAGTGTTGGAAGGCACCTCAAGGATTATCTAGTCCCAACCTCCCTGCCATGGGCAGGGACATTTTCCACTAGATCAGGTTGCCCAGAGCCACATCCGACCTGGCCTTAAAAACATGTATGGATGGGGCTTCCACCACCTGCCTGGGCAACCCCATCCTGAATCCAAAGTCAAAGGAGGAACTGAGGCTGGAGTTACAAATATGTAAGTCCAGATGTGCTTCAACTGAAGCTAAGGAGAGAAGAAAAAATCAAGAAGGAAAGCACAGTCATTATAGCAGACGTTAGAAATTCAAGTCACTCAATCAGAGTGTGACAGCTACACAGAGCATAAACACAGCTACACCACCTCAGGAAGTGCTCAGTCAAGAAAAAAAGGATTCAGGTTACACAGCAGCCTTAATTCAGGTTGTTCTCACTTTTTAGGTGCGTTCACCCTGGTTGTGGTGACAGAATGGTGACATGCGTTAATCGAGCGTAAACGTTCATCGACCCAGTTCTGCCTGAAACAGCTACTCCCCTGGTTATTTTGTTTTCTGCTGCAGCAAGCTAGAGAAAGGCTGGACCATCAGACTACCAAGATAAATCTGAAACATCTTCAAACTAACCAGGCTGGATTTGGCTAACAAGGCAGCCACAGCCACACAGAGCTTATGGTGAATAGCACACCTGGAATTCCTACCTGGAATACTGCATCCAGTTCTGGGCTCCCCTTTCCTCATCAGGCAGTGCTCCAGTCCCCTCATCGTTCTTGGAGCCCTCCGCCGCACTCTCTCCAGTAGCTCCCTGTCCCTCTTGAACTGGGGAGCCCAGAACTGGATGCAGTATTCCAGGTGAGGTCTCACCAGGGCAGAATAGAGAGGGAGGAGAAGCTCCCTAGACCTGCTGGACACACCTTCTTAATGCACCCCAGGATCCCATTGGCCTTCTTGGCACATTGCTGCCCCATGGAGAACTTCTTGTCCACCAGGACTGCCATGTGGTTGGTGCAGGCTATTTTTCTGGCAGTACAAGCAGCCAATACCCTCCTGCTGTCCTCTGGAAGAGGAAGAACAAACTTCCAGTCTTTGGTCTTTGTATGTCTTCTGCACTCCTTTTTTTGGCATACGCCCACAAAGTGGTCACAAGAAAATAGGATGAGACCACTGGTGGTGTTTGAGATGAGTTATTTCCCCTACCTGCAACTGTTTTGTTCTAATACCTTGGGGCAAACCTCCTTCATAGTTACTTCAGGGTTAATTGTCTTTGTCTCAAAAGACTCACTGGTAACTCAGATGACAATTGATTTTTTCTTCACCTTCTCAGGAATTTTTCAACATTAGATTAAAAAAAAACCCTACAAAACAGAACCATTTTGCAGGATCACAGTAATGGAGCTAGATACAGAGCTTCTGAATTTGCCAGAGCTTTTGTTTTATAACAGAGTATTCGCTATTGGCACATATTTTACTGGCTGCTTTGTAAGCCCAAGACCGTATGCTTGAATAGGTATGTCAAAAAGAACTGCTGACAAGAGCAACTTGCAAACCGTGGACCGTTGTCTGCTGTTAGCTTGTCTGAAACCTCCTGTCAGGCAAGCTAACGTTTTCAGAGGAGTCTCTGAAGTCAGCCAGTGGCTCCTGTTGGAGACACAGGGGCCAGGTCTGTGCCCAGCTGTGACAGTGCCATCTCAACTGCTCCATAGCCTACACACCAGACTGCTTTATAAATTCAGACAGCACTAAGACACTTGCACAGCTTGCTCTGGGGAGCTCATCGCTGCCTACAGCTACCTGTAAGGACATTGTGGAGAGGTTGGTGCTGGTCTCTTCTCACAGGTAATTAAGGATAGAACAAGAGGGAATGGCCTCAAGTTGTAACCGGGTAGGTTTAGACTGGACATTAGGAAACATTTTTTTCATAGAAAGAGTGGTCAGGCAGTGGAATGGGCTGCCCAGGGAGGTGGTTGAGTCACCAAGCCTGAATGTGTTTGAAAGTTGTTTCGATGTGGTGCTTGGGGATTAGGATGAACCTTGTAGAGTAGGGATATTAGTTGGACTTGGTGATGCCAAGGGTCTTTTCCAACCTGCATGTTTCTGTGATTCTGTGAAGCTCAGGGTAGGATCTGCTGCTTTGAGCTACTTCATTCACCAAAGCACACTGGTGAGCTCAGTAACAGCTGTCACTCAGCAGTAAGGCAAAGTTTAATTTCAGAAACTGGATTTAGAGCTCATATTGTTGCAAATATTTACTCCACACATTACAATAAAAACAATTCTGTGACAACGCAATACTACTCCCCCATGAGCTTCCAGTTCAGCCAAGTACTTCAGCTCACCACGAGTGAGCAGAAAGCAGCAGCTAAACAGAGAGGAGCTCAGCCTAAGTAAAAAATCCCAGCCAGTGCTTATGAGTAATGTTAGAGTGACCATGAAGCCTAGTCTTACCTAATTAGAGGGCCACCAGACCCCCTGGCCTTTCATCCCCTTCACTCTGTGTGCACCATGAAGACTCACCAGTGATGATGAGAGGAGGGTCCCTCTTCCCAGTCAGGCAAGCTTGGAGCTTCTGCCTTTCCTGGGGCTGATTAAATAGGGGAGTGGGCAGGGAGGGCAAAGCGGCCACACCTGGGGTGAGGGAAGACTCCAACAGAACCCAGGTGCTCTGGGTTTGAAGAATAAAAGGGAAAATGCAGTGTGGTGCAGATATGGTGGAAAAGGGGAGGTGGTACTGAAAGGAGGGAGATGGAGATGGAAAGGATGGAGATGAAGAGAGGAAGATGGGGAAAAGGAAGGAGATAGAGAGGGAAGAAGGGGGAAAGAGGATAGATGAAGAGGAAAGGAAGGAGGTGGAAAGAAAAGGAGGAAGATGGGGGAAGTAGATGAAGAGGAAAGGAGGTAGAAGGAGAGAGAAGTGTGACAAAAAAATAACAAAAAAGAAAACGGGACTGTTTAAAAAAAAAAAAAAAAAAAGGTCCTTCTCTGACAGGGGAGTTGCACTGGATGATCTTCTGAGGTCCCTTCCAGCCCCTAACATTCTGTGATTTATTGAGGCTGAAGAGACCACCATGATCACAGACAGAAAGGCCATGCAACTCTTACTGCTGGATTAAAGCATGCTTCACCTGAGGCAATTATTTCAACACAGAAATTCTGTATCCAAATATTTGTAAGTCAACCAGCCTACAGGCACACAATTCCTGTGCACTGTCACTGCTAGCATGCCAGAAGGAGCACAGTTTCTTTAGCCTGGTGGCTAAAAGCACAGTAAAGAACTCTGACTGCAGAGCAGTTCTGAGACAGCCTGTACAGCACTCCCATCGCTGTTTCTGCAATCATTAAGGCATGGGACAGCCCTGGGCATAGTGAGCAGGCTGGTCCCCTCAAGGAGGTAAAATGCTCCACACTTAAAAGATGTTGAACATAAACAAAGAGAAATGACAGTTGATGAGGCAATTAGGGGTTGAGGACTGGAAACCAATATTCTTGCTTTAAATGTGTAAGTTCCTATGGACTTGGTTTCTAAGGGCCCGCTTTTGATGGGTAAGGATGTTGGCCTTCAAAAGACTACAAACCTGGCCATAGAATGAGCCAAATACCTTGGTGTATCACCGAGCAGCTTTACTGAGCCGCCGCTTAACCTTCCCGGTGCCCAAGTGCATGCTGCTGGGCATGAGCAGAGCTCCCTCATGCCTTTGGGAGCAGTATGAAGGCTGGCAGGTGTCTTAAAGATCATTTTGACTTGGAGATGTCCTCAAAATTTCCACACTCAGGAAGACAATGCACAACATGACAGACAGCAATTATTCAATAACACTGATTTGGAAACTCACAGACAGCCTTGTTTTGAAATTCCCATGCCTTCTGACTTGAAGTAGATACCTCTGGATGTGTTGTCTACCTCCTAGGAAGAAGCCTACCCATCAAGCTGCTGTGTATGGAAGATGTATCTTTCTCCTTTGAAGTCACTGCACTTTTATATAAATAATAAAATGGGATGGAGAGGAGCTGAGGGAATAAAGCAAAACACCTATGCTCTCCTGCAGGTGACCAGCCTGTGCTAAGGCTTTTGAGCTTCATAGTCAGCAAGTGAAGAAGGGCATTAGGAGAACATTAGGAAGGAATCTCTTCATGGAAAGAGTGATTGCCCATTGGAATGGGCTGCCTGGGGAGGTGGTGGAGTCCCTGGAGGTGTTTAAAAGGAGGCTGGATGAGGCACTAAGTGCCATGGTTTAGTTAGTTAGAAGGGTTAGGTGATAGGCTGGACTTGATGATCCTAGAGGTCTTTTCCAACCTGGTTGATTCTATGATACTTTCTGTCAATTGAGGGTTTCCTCTCCTTCCACTGCTGGAACCACACTGCCTGACCAGCAAAAAGGCTGCTCACAGAGATTACTGGATAATCTACACCTACAGCTGTTGGAGGAAGTGAATTAGCTGGGACAGCTAGACTGAAGTTACTGGGGCTGCACTGGGACTCAGCTGCTGGCAAGCATGGCCCAAGACAACAACAGTGGTAGAAGTCAGAGAGCACTACCATCCTTGCATGCTCAGGAACCACTGCTACAGGTCCTCTTCCTCTGCAAGGTGTTGCAAAGTTTAGGTCCTGAAGTAACAAGTTCAGATAACTGGAGTGGACCAGAACAGTGTTCAGGAGGATTCCCTCAGGACAGTGCAGAACAAGGTATTTCTCTTTAAGTTAGAACAGCTTTCTTTAAGCATAGAGTCAAGTCTCTTCTTCCTGTTAGATTAAGGAGGATTCAAAACCATTTTTCCCTCTCCTAGCTTGTCTCTCATTAGGAGAACTGTTTGATAAAACAGAGTGATAACGACTCTCTTTGGTTACTTTTAAAGCATTATGTCATCTGACACAGGATTTTTAAATCTAAGAGGGCTCACACTGAGAACTTCCAGAAGCAGAAACTAGGTTATCTGACATTTAGACATCCTAGAAAGTATCTGCCTAAGGCTCTGCCTATCAAAATCTCCTACAGAGGAGCACGAATGAACCTCAGCTCCAGGTGCACAACTTTGCCACGAATTTTAGAGCAGCCCTGAAGTTAACTCAGCAGTGAAGTTTCTGCGAGGCTGTAGGTCATGCAGCATTGAAGCCTGCACTGCAAAATCCCTTTGAAACTGAGACTCTGCTGTCTAAATTACGTCAGGCCAGATTTCTGAAACACGTTTTGGCATCCGAGTACAGCAAGTGCCTTTTTGACTTGAGCAGGTCAAAATGCTTTGAACAAATCTGTTCCCCATGTGATTAAAAGGAAAGTGAAAATCTCCAGCAAAATCTCAGTGCTGGTTAGAAGTTTTTTTTTTGCAGGAAGCACCATTTAAAGCCTGCAGAGCAGAGGTCTAAAGCGAAAATGGTGCTTAAAATAATTGCATGTGCTGTGCTAACACTGACAGAGACATATTTTTTCTTGGAGAGCTTCAACCCCACAAGATGTAAACAGTTTTGATGGGAAGGAAATAAAATATTAAGGAAAAGAAGGCAGTGGTGCTGCTAGAAACATATACAACTGAGCTGGACTAACCTCAACTTTGAGAAGTTGCTCTTAGGAACCTCTTGTAGAGGCTTTAACTGGAGGAATGATAAACTGCTGTGCATTCACACAGCACACCATGCTCCAGGGCCAAAATCAAGAGTGGAGCATAAGGGAAGTAGAGGGTCTAATAATAGTCTCTAATCACTAATATGTATGTCTTTAATTAGATGGAAGAGTAAAAATAGTTGGATGCCAATCTTTAAAAATCTTTAGGCTTCTAAAAGAGTAAAAATAGGCGGATGCCAATCTTTAAAAATCTTTAGGCTTCTAAAGTGTGTTGCAATGCTGTGCATCACTCCATTAGCTCTGTTTTCTTGTAGCAGTGGAAATGGCAAAACCCAAAAGAATACTGGAGGCCACACAGATAAACCTGAGGAGTCTGCCTTCCTCCTGAGCCACTTGAAACAGCATCAATTTCTGAGCAACGGAAGAAGGATTTCAGCGAAAGCACTCCAAAACGGAGTAAAGAACACTAGGAACACTTTGAAATTAAGGTAAAACCTACATAGTTTACCTCTACTTATCCCCTATTTTAGAGAATGAAAAGGAGAATAAAGAAAGGCCTGTTAGATTTCTATTCTCCTTCCTCCGAAAAAAATAAGAGAAAAACTCTGACTGCTTGTTACAAACAGGAAGTAAGTGCCAGAAGTTATTCACTTCCAATCCTTTATAACAAAAAAGTTTTATGGCTGCATCCACAGAACCACTGGCAACTGGAATGGCTCTCAGGCATTGGGATGGGCTGACCAGGGAGGTAGTTGAGTCACTGACCCTGGATGTGTTTAAAGGTAGTCTGGATGTGGTGCTTAGAGATATGTTTTAGGGCGCACCTTGTAGAGTAGTGTTATGGGTTGGATTTGGTTATCCTGAGGGTCTTTTCCAACCCAAACATTTCTGCGATTCAGCATGAACTGCAGTTTGGGAACAGCTATCTGTCTGTAGCGATAAATAACAGAATAAAGCATCTCCCCTTCTGAATCCCAGCTGAGAGATTTTGCCAAGTGATCAAACTTGTCTGAACCTCGGAGCTGCAGCTTTGAAGTAATAAGAAAAGAGATTGAAAACCTGCAGCCAAGAGCTGCACACACCTCATTAGGGCCCAGCCACGCGGGAAGGTGGAGTGGCAGCTGCTGGCCCTGGCCCCCCAAATCCACTGAAAAGGGGCTGCGGGAAGGGAAGATAAAAGAGCCTTTCACAGTGGCAGGGCACCGGTGACGTTTTTACCAGCCCCGAGGCTGACCAGCCCGCGCCACGCTACCTACCGCCTGCAAGTGCGGACCTCAGGGCAGGCAGGGCCAGGGGGGCACTGCTACTGCACTCACTCTTCCTCACTCACCCCCAGCTTCTTTTTAAATCTCTTTTTCATTTAATTTCATTTCTTAAGAAGAGAGTTTATCATACAGGGTTCTACCTCCCCTGGGTTATGCTCAGAAAAGCTCCCCCTAAATGAGAAACATATTTCTGGAGAGCTGGGTTCTCCAAGCTGGTTCACCAGAGTTCACATGAGACTTTGTGGCATAATTCAGCTAATTTTTTTTTTTTTTTCTCACAAAACCTCCCAAACGAAACAAAAATGTTAAAGCTTAACAAGACTTGTAAAATGCTTTTAAAAACGTCTGAAGAGTTTAATCGCAGATCTTACCACACAGGCACTGGTACTGGCTGTGTGGCTGGCAGTGGAGTATTTAACTTTGAGAGCTAAAGTTCTGGGTTTAATTTCCAGTTTCAGACTAAACAGCAGGTCTGCAGCAAAAGGCAGGCGGCGACTCCTGAGCAAAACAGGCCAATGGAAACCCTTTTCTTGCAAACTTTACTGATTGTGTAACCACGGAGCACCTCTCTGTGCAGCTGAAAGCACAAAATCAGAGAAGTTTGTCTTGGTTTTAATAAATGACCCTCCCTCAAACTCTTTTTTTTTTTTTTACTGCAAAGAACTCTGCTGCCATTTTATTATGTAATGCTGTAGGCTAAAAATATAACCCTAATTTAAGCCATCTTGCCAAGAGATCTACAAATACCAGCTAATCTAGAAAGAGTAGCTATGGTTTAATGACATACTCTTCTTGTCATCTTAATATGTTCAACTCCTGAAGGGTTTACAGGGACGCATTTAAGAAATTGTTTTCAACTTGAGTATCTCCACACAGTGTGATGGGAAGTTTGATAAAGTACTGTCTTCTTCAGCACAGAGCAGCAACCCAATCTTTCAAGGAGAGACAGACATGCTGGAGAGAGTCCACCAGAGAGCCACAAGGATGACTAAGTGACTTGAGCATCTCCCCTATGGAGAGAGACTGAAGGGGGCTGGGGCTGTTTAGTCTGGAGAAGAGTGAGAGGGGATCT
This sequence comes from Ramphastos sulfuratus, assembly GCA_013399055.1. Taxonomy (NCBI): domain Eukaryota; kingdom Metazoa; phylum Chordata; class Aves; order Piciformes; family Ramphastidae; genus Ramphastos; species Ramphastos sulfuratus. Next base: position 52,436 of record WBNM01003820.1, on the reverse strand, counting down.
GATCAATGTCTATAAATATCTGAGGGGTGAGTGTCAAGTGGAGGGGGCCAATCTCTTTTTGGTGGTACGAGGAACAATGGCTACAGTGTTGAACGTAGAAGATTTCAATTCGACATGAGGAGAAACTTCTTTACAGTGAGGATGACGGAGCACTGGCACAGGCTGCCCAGAGAGGTTGTGGAGTCTCCTTCTCTGGAGACTCAAAACCCACCTGGATGCATTCCTATGCAGACTACTCTAGGGGATCCTGCTTTTGGCAGGGTAGGTTGGACTCAATGATCTCTGGAGATCCCTACCAAACTCTAAGGTTCTGTGTGATTTTGTGATCTGCAGCGCAATTCATGCAATTGCAGGGCAAAGCTTTTTCTTTCCCTAAACAAGATAGTCTGATTCCAAGTGAGCGGGGCTGCCCAGCTTAATAGATAGTGATTATTTCCTTTTGATTAAAGAAACTTTTATGGCAGTTTCTTTTCCAATTGAACACATCTATATTCTATAATGAAACCAGAAAAGGTATCCTGGTGGAACAGTGTGTTCAGAACATGTTTTATTTTAAGGCCATGACAGATTTACTGCAATTTATACCTCAATATTAATTTACTCTCCTCTTCCTAAACATAAAAAATACTAATATAAATTACAGTTTATGCCTCACTATACAACACAGTTCTCAGGAGACTATTAAAGTGATGGGCAAGTTGCCTAACATACTTTAACTGTCTCTTTGTTGTTCTGACTTCAGCTTCCACATTTTGCTTCAAAATAAGCATGAGAATGAGGGAAGGGGAGGGAGTGGAAGCCATTCACTGCCCTGAATCTGATATCTCCCAGGTCCTAGAGCTCACATGTCCCTTCCTTCCAGACTCAAGTCTGGTTTCAATGGAGCTCTCATTTTTCTTCCCACTAATCCTGCCATGAGATCAACTGTTGGTAACTCTGTGAGAAATTAAATACCAGGATGTGGGAAATCTGAGATCTGAATTCGGGCAGAATGTGGGTGATTCATATTTTTTTTATTTCTCTTCTTCTCTTTTCCCATGGCTGTTGTGTGGCAAATAAGTCTCCAACCTGAGATCGGAGACCAGCCCTGAATGATGTGAAGAAATAAAATGTTGAGCTGTACTTTTTTATCATTTCTAAAGAGATATTTTGGTCAACACATTCTGAAAACACGCTGGCATTTCCAGAAATGTGTTACAACAATGAGATCAGCAGCAGAACTTCATTGCAGTGATGCTCACCATCTGCTAGAGCAGACTTCCTTAAGAGCTTAACGCTTGTGCCATAGAGATCCTGCTGAAACAGGGTTCATGAGATAGTTTGCTATGGTGATGGGAGTGCAGTGATGCCTGACAGTCAGGTAATCATTTGAGTGGCCTTTTCCCTTCCTTGGTGTAAGAGAAGCACCTTTATTTATTTAGGTTCTGTAAAGAGGCACTCAAGAGCCTTACAAATACTGAAATGTCCAAAGGTTTAGGTCCCTCATGCAGTTCTTGGCAGTGTGCTGATGTCTGAAAACCACCTATGTAATTTGGCAGCCTTCAAGGTGAAGTACCTAGGATCACAATTCTCATTGCATATTCTACTAAGAGGCCATGATACCCCTAGACTTCTTACTCTGTCTAAACCCACAACATCATGTTCATGATATGCAATGAACAACTGATGACCATGAGCTTTGGATGGCCCTGTGACAGCCAGTGCTTGCCATCTGGGTTGCTTCACACCATCACAGCACTAAGAGACAGTGAGAGCACCAACGGAAGCTATATGGATTGGAAGCTCCCCCAGGGGAAACAGTTTTAGAGTGTCTATCAGGATTTTGGTTTGTGCTGACTTTTATGACTCTTTTGCCTGAGCTGCAAGGGAGAAGGCATGCTCATAGGTCTGTTGCGGCCTTGACGTTTGGCACAGGTGTGTCATAAGCTGACAGGCTGCCTAGGGAAGCCACATATCACTGCAGGTTAGCATGGCAGCAGTGATTCCAAAGAACCAGTTTCTGGCTTCCCCCCCAATTCAAGAGAGACAGGCATCTGCTAGACAGTCCAACAGAGAGCCATGTGGATGATTGGGGAATGCATCTCCCCTGTGAAGAGAGACTGAGAGACCAAGAGACCTGAGGCTGTTTATTCTGGAGAAGACTCGGAGGGGATCTGATCAATGTCTATGAACAACTGAGGGGTGGGTGTCAAGTGGAGGGGGCAGATCTCTCTCCAGCGGTGCACAGTAATAAGACAAAGAACGATGGAGACAAACTTGAACGCAGAAGGTTTCACCTTAACACAAGGAGAAACTTCTTTACGGTGAGGGTGACAGAGCACTGGAACAGGCTGTCCAAAGAGGTTGTGGAGTCTCCTTCTTTGGAAACTTTCAAAACCTGCCTGGATGCATTCCTGTGGACTACCCTAGGGGATGCTGCTTTTGGCCGCAGGGTTGGACTGGATGATCTCCAGAAGTCCCTTCCAACTTCTAACATTCTGTGATTCTGTGATTCTGTAAACTGAATTTACCAAATTCCACAAAAGCTCCACAGTGACTGACAAAGAAGCTGTGAAATGCTTCTTATTCTTCTTCTGTTCCAAGACTGTTATTTTGGGCAGCATGGGAACCTTATAAAATTCCTCAATGTCATGGAAACCTCAGAATAAAATATGGTATTGACTTCTTATTGCTTCCTTCCAGAAGATGTTTAAAGACGTGTATCAGTTAATAAGGGCTGAGCATGTTGCTCTTTTCCCTAGGCAATGCGTTTTGTGCTACTAGCAATGGTTCTGGTATACACAAATACTAGAACTGACCATCCCAGCAACTTATTTAGCAAACAGAAGAGAAAAAAAAAAAAAGTATTTTCATTTGTCTTAACTTTGATTTTAATTTTGATAACTTATTCCACATCCATCACAGCACCTCTCTTTTAATTTGCAACAGAATTTACATGGTCCTGAACTGGCATGGCAAAGATGCAGCCATTTCTCGAAATAGCTACCGAGAAGGCTCATGTCCCCTGTTTTTCAGTGCAGCAGATGAGCTGGATTATGTTCCTGGAGTATCTACTAGTAATATTTATCTCAGGAAATAAGGCATCTTGCAGTGATTTCAGCCAGGTGCAGAGGAGCAACAAGGATGATGCCTGTGAAAGATGCAAAGCCTTTATGAGCAGCTCTCAGTGAAGAGTACTTTTTCCATGCCTTCTGACGCACCTCATCTTTGCTAATCTGCGTGTTGATTATTTTTGTTGCTGTTAGTTCCAGAGGCTGATTGTTCTGGTAGTTTCAATTTTCTGGATATTATTAGAAATGCTGTGTCCAGCAGGAGTAGGGAGGTGATTGTCCTCTTGAACACAGCTCTGGTGAGGCCATACCTTAAGTACTGGGTTCAGTTTTGGGCACCTCAATACAAGAGATATGGAGGTGCTGGCGCAAGTGCAGAGGAGGGCAATGAAGCTGGGGAAGGGCCTGGAGAATAAATGTGATGAAGACTGACTGAAGGAGCTGGGGATGGTTAGTTTGAAAAAGTGGAGGCTGAGGGGAGACCTCATTGCTGCCTACAGCTACCTGAAAGGACCTTGTGGAGAGGTTGGTGCTGGTCTCTTCTCACAGATAATTAGGGAAAGAACAAGAGGGAATGGCCTCAAGCTGTGACTGGATAGGTTTAGACTGGACATTAGGAAACATTTTTTCATGGAAAGAATGGTCAGGCATTGCAATAGGCTGCCCAGGAGTCACCAACCCTGGATGTGTTTAAAGGTCATTTGGCTGTGGTGCTTGGGGATATGGTTTAGGGTGCACCTTGCAGAGTAGGGTTATGGGTTGGACTTGGTGATCCTGAGGGTCTTTTCCAACCTGCATGTTTCTGTGATTCTGTGATTCCAGACACATCTTAAAATAATTCAGATTTTCAGTGCGTAGCCGAGCACTGCCTAGAGTCCTGTATGTCTGTGAAATAGAATTCAAAAGTGTTATCAACATAGACTCCTGTGTTACTCTTGGAAATCTAGGTCACAATATGCAGTATGTGTAAGCAAAACTAGCACTGTTTATTCTTAACTGACAATTTTTGGAACACTGTTCCCTGCTCAACCATCTTCCTCAATGGTATTTCCCAAGCACATGTCACAGACCTTTCTCTCCTGACTATCATTAGTGACATTTCAGTTCATATCAAATTAGAGCCAAGTTTTGACCTGCATGGAGTACCTCCCTAAACATCTTCCAGAGCCACAGTCACTGGGTCAAACACAAAGCCACCTTTGTCCACAGCCATTACCTGCCCACCTATTTTGAGCTTCTTCCCCAAGAAAGGAAGGGAGAGGGAAGAGAGGGAGAAGACAAGCACTGCTGACTTAGGAAAATGTTTTAGCTTACCCCTCTGTTACAGTTGTAAGACTAGTGTCTTAATCATAAATTGTAAATAAAAGTTTTCCAGAGAATTTGAGACAAAGTTCAGGAGAATGGACGCTCGAGCGCCTGAACAAAATAGAAGAGATATATCTATCCCATTCCATTGGTCTAAAAAATCCCATATAGTTTGAAGCACAGTTTGTTCTAGGCTCTCTTCTTGCTTCCCTCTTCCCCTGTCTCTCCTTCTGGCCTTGCTTGCATCTCTCCATTGACTATTCAGGAAGGCAAAGCAGATGAGGGCCTTTACAAACAAATAGGAGAAACTTCACGCTCACAGGCTATGGTCCTCATGGGGGAAGACTTCAACCACCCTGACATCAGTTGGAAGGACAACACAGCAGAGCACCAGCAATCTAAGAGTATCCTGGAGTGCATTAATGATAACTTCCTCCTCCAAGTGGTAGAGGAACCCACAAGAAAAGGTGCTATGCTGGACCTAGTCCTCACCAACAAGGAGGAGCTGGTGAGTGAAGTAAACCTGAAGGGTTGCCTTGGCTGCAGTGACCACGAAACAGTAGAGTTTAAGATCCTCAGGGCATCAAGGAGGGTGCATAGCAAACTCACTGCTCTGGACTTCAGAAGATCAGACTCCACCTCTTCAGGGACCTCCTTGGCAGGGTGCCATGGGAAAAAAACCCTGGAAGGAAGGGGGGCCCAAGAAAGCTGCTCTATGTTCAAGGATCACTTCCACCAGGCTCAGGAGCAATGCATCCCAAAAAAGGAAGGCAGGTAAGAATGCCAGGAGGCCTGCACGGATGAATAGAGAGCTCCTGGGCACATTTATACGGCAGAAGAAAGCCTACAGAGAGTGGAAGCAAGGACAGGTAACCTGGGATGAATACAAAGAAATTGTCCTTGCAGCCAGGGATCAGGTTAGGAAAGCTAAAGCACAGCTAGAATTGAATCTGGCTAGGGATGTTAAGAAGAACAAGAACTTCAGGTATATTACTGAGAAAAGAAAGACTAGGGAGAATGTGGGACCCTTCCAGAAGGAAAATGGAGAGCTGGTGACAAAAGGTATGGATAAGGCTGAGGTGCTCAATGACTTCTTTGCCTCAGTCTTCAATGGCAGGGGCTCCAAAATGTCCAAGTTCCAGAGGGCAAAAGTATGGACTGGGAGAAAACAAATCTGCCTACTATAATTGAAGACCATGTTTGTGAGTGCCTAAGGAATCTGAATGTGCACAAGTCCATGGGGCCCAACAAGATCCACTCATAGGTCCTGAGGGAACTGGCAGATGAAGTTGCTAAACCACTGCCCACCATATTTGAAAGGTCATGGCAGACAGGTGAAGTTCCTGCTGANGGAGAGCAGCCCTGAGGAAAAGGACCTGGGGGTCTGGGGTGATGAAAAGCTCAACATGAGCTGGCAGTGTGTATGTGCAGCCCAGACAGCAACTATGTCCTGGGCTGCAGCAAGAGAAGCGTGGTCAGCAGGGCAAGGGAGGGGATTCTGCCCCTTTACTCTGCTCTCATAAGACCCCACCTGGAGTACTGTGTGCAGTTCTGGAGCCCCCAGCACAAGAAAGACATTGAACTGTTGGAGCAAGTCCAGAGGAGTGCCACAAAGATGCTCAGAGGGCTGGAGCAGCTCTGCTATGAGGACAGGCTACAAGATTTGGAGCTCTTCAGCCTGGAGAAGAGAAGGCTTCAAGAGGACCTTGTAGTGGCCTTCCAGTATCTGAAGAGGGCTACAAGAAGGCTGGGGAGGGACTATTTACAAGGTCTTGTGATGACAGGATGAGGACTGATGGGGTTTAAACTGGAAGAGGGGAGATTTAAACTAAACTAGGTGTTAGGAAGAAGTTCTTTACAGTGAGAGTAGTGAAACACTGTAACAGGTTGCCCAAGGAGGTTGTGGATGCTCCTTCCCTGGAGGTGTTCAAGGCTACATTGGATGAGGCCTCGAGGGACCTGTTCTAGTGGGAGGTGTCCCTGCCTATGGCGGAGGGTTGGAACAAGATGACCCTTGAGGTCCCTTCCAACCTAAACCATTCTATGATTCTATTGTTTGGTAGGATTATTGGTTAGAATACTGAGTTGGAGCAGGGAGAGATAATATTGTGTTGGATGGCAACAGCCCTTGGGCTTTGCACATCAGGGTAGCTGGGCTATTGTCTAGATGTATATGTATGTATGTATTTGTACATATTTATTACCTTCTATATTTAGCCTACTTTTATAAAATATAATTTCCTTTTACTTCCAAATTCTGAGTAAGCATGGCAATTTACCATCTGGGGAGAGGTGGGTGGATGTAAATCCCAAACTCTATGTAGTGCAAAACCACCACACCCTCTGGCCTCCAGCCTTCTTTCTATCAACTGCAGCACCTGCCCCGAGTACTATGCATGGAGCAGGTCAGCAGTTGCAGTTCCTGAATGTTTTTGTGTGTGTTTTTACAGACTGGTCTTGCCTAGCACACAAGGAAAGAGCAGCGAGAGGAGAACATGTTTGTACAGAAGGGGCAGATGTGGGATCAGCACTGTGTTCAGAAAGCTGCCTTCTGCTCTAGGTCTTGTCTACAGGGAATTAAATGTTTCATATATGAACAAGTAAAATAACCTGTTCTCACTCATGTTCAGAGCTGAAGGCTCCTCCTGTTTGGGGCTATGCCATGGCTCTCCTGCTTTTCAACAGACTCAGACAATGTCTGTCAAGCACATCTGTGGTGGTTTGAGGGGTCCCAGGTTCCATTAAGAAGACCACAGAGACATAGTCCCGTCCCAGAGGATGGACCTGATCATCCCTGGAAATCGTAGTTTCGTTATTCGATCCTACAATCCTGCTATCACTTTATAGGTGGGTAGCAAAGTCAAATCTTTATTTTCTCTCCCTTTCCTCAGATCTCTGGAGGGAGTCTTATCTGTGGTAACTATGTAGAAGTAAACCTGCCTGCAGACTTCAAGGCTGCAGCCGCAGCAAATTTCAAGCTGCAGTCATGGCTTGCTTGGGCCTCACGACAGACAATGGGCAGAAAGAAAACGAGCACTGGGGGTTGGTGGTTTAGCTTGGTTGGGGGGAAGGTTTTGGGGGAATTCTCATGTACCCTGTGTCTGTACTAGGCGTAGGGATTCACGTATGCTGTATCTTTTCCTGTACATCTTTAAATACAACTTTTCTGTAGTCCTCTCCGATTCAGCAAGAGTATTATTGTTTTACTGCCTTTTAAGAAAGTAAAATAATCAAGTCTGTCTGCTCTTAAACAAAACCATCCACAACATGACATCTCAAAGTGCCGTGCTGCAGCAGGCAAGACTCTAAAACCCCCAGACAGTTCCTGACAAGGCACAAAGCCAAAACACCTTGCTAAATCTGATTCCTTTCTTGAAGTTACACCGAACCAGGAGTGTGTGCACTCTTATGCACCCTTATGCAAGAACAGAGCATCAGCACCTTTGTTTTAGCAGAAACGGATTCAAGGCACTGGAAGAATAGCCCAAATTGGGACTTGCACACTGCTCAGCACTAACAGCTTCAACGGAAGTAAGAGGCTCATCCAGCTCAGCGCTGTCTGAAGCACTCTGTTCCTTAGGCAGTGTACAGGGACACAGGGACAGACACCTCAGTCCTGTGGGCCATGGGTACATAAAGCAAGCACAGCTGCGTAATTCGGTCAGCATTTACTGAATGACCTACGCAGATGAATTTAACAGATGGGACCATCCAAATTCCTGTTTCTTTTCTGCGCTCCAACATTGCCTGCATCAGCACTGAGGCTCGTGCTGCTGTGAAGCTAGGACCCAACCAACCCATCGTCCTCCTGGTTTTTCACTCAACCTTCAAATCATTATCTGCACTGTGTCCCAGGTTCAGTAAGTGGCATGAAGAACACCTCTCTCTTGGCAGGTTAGGCGCAGCACTGAAAGGTCAATCCTAAACCGCCCCTAAGTGCCAGGTTCACACACTGCTTAAGCACCCCCAGGGATGGTGACTCCACCACTGCCCTGGGCAGTCCATTCCAGAGTTTGAGAACCTTCTCTGTGAAGAAACATTTCCTAGCATTCAGTCGGAACCTCCCCTGGTGCAGCTTGAAACCATTTTGTCTGTTCCTGTCACTTGACACCAAGGAGAAGATACTGCCTCCTCCTCAGTCTAACTTCCCTTCAGGCGGTTGTAGAGAACAATGAGGTCTCCCCTCAGCATCCTTTTCTCCAGACACAGCGCAGGGGGGTGGTCACCTCCCTGTTCTTGCTGGGCACTGTGTTTCCAATCGAAGCCAGGATGCCATTGGCTTTCTTGGCCACCTGGGAACACTGTTGGCTCATGTTTAGTCGACTGTCAACCAATATCCCCAGGTCCCTCTCGAAGTTGCAGCTTTCCAACCACACATCCCCAGGTCTGTAGCTTATCATGGGGTTGTTGTGATTCAGGTGCAGGACCCAGCACTTGGACTTGTTAAACTTCACAGTTAGACTTGGCCATCAGTTAACCTGTCCAGGTCCTGCTGCAAAGCCCCCCTATCCTCTAGCTTGGTGTCATCTGCAAACTTACTGTGGGTGCATTCAATCCCCACATCCAGATCATTGATGAAGATACTAAAGAGAAGAGGCCCCAGTACTGAGCCCTGGGGGACACCACTAGTAACTGACTAACTATAATGGAAGACTAAGAAATGAGTAATGGGGAAAAAAAATATAGCAAACTCACATTTTCCTTCCTGTACAGAAGTACACTTTTCTTTTTAACTTTTGCTTTTTTTTGTTGGGAGGTGTGTTAAGAAAAAAGTTTTAATGTTGTTTTAAAAGCAACTAAAATGCATTTAGACTCTAATACACTCTGACAAAAAACGTGCAAGGATTTCAGATTTTAAGACCTATCAAGGAGATTATAAGAAGATTTTCAAAGAGTTGTCTTACACTCACAGTGTTTTTTCTCCTTATAAAGGACAAAACTCCCACGTCTTGTTTCCAAAAATATATGATATTTTCCTTAAAATACCTATTTCCTTTTCAAGTCCCCTGTACAGCTGAGGCCACAGCTGCTATAAAATGGCCTTCCAGTATCTGAAGGAGGCCTACAAAAATGCTGATGAGGGACTTTTTAGGGTGTCAGGTAGTGATAGGACTGGGGGGAATGGAGAAAAACTCGAAGTGGGTAGATTGGATGTTAGGAAGAACTTCTTCACCATGAGGGTGGTGAGACACTGGAACAGGATGCCCAGGGAGGTGGTGGAAGCCCCATCCTTGGAGGTTTTTAAAGCCAGGCTGGATATGGCTCTGGGCAACCTGATCTAGTGTGACGTGCCCCTTCCCATGGCAGGGGGGTTGGAGCTAGGTGATCCTTGGTGTCCCTTCCAGCCCTGACAATTCTGTGATTCTAAATACCTTAAAAATAAGGAAATGGAGGAATTTCTATTTCTACTCAGACTGTCTATCTGCACATCTCAGTAAGAATATTGCCACATCATGACTGTAAGATCTGTCTGTCCATTCTTTGGAGACAGAGTTGATTTCAAAGGAGCATCTTGATTTTGAGGTTTAGGCACATGTTTAGGTGAAATTGCTGAACTTATCCAACGTCAAGCAGTTAGACTGGTGATAATTTTCCTCATTTCCCCTCACATACCGATGTGAGAATGATGTTCATTCTCATACCATAAAGACGTGTACAGATCACAGTATTTAAAGTATTTAAATGCAGAAAAACATGACATCTCTAAGTAAGTGCCATCCACTGCTTCCTCCTCTCCTTCCCAAACCCCAGGACAGGAATTTTCCTGGTGGTTGTGTATATAAAGTATATAAAAGTTTCTATCATACAGTTCTGTAGATTTCCACTGGATTTTACTGATGCATTTACCATCCATGTAATGGTAAATCTTCAGAGCTCAAGGATGTTTGAAGACATTGCAGAAGTTTATATAAGCATCTGTATGGCCCTAAACTGGACAGCAAATATCCATAAAGGGATCTAGAGCATGGCAGAACTCTGCACAATGCTCAACATCGGAGAAGCAAGTAATGGGAACAGAGCTGTTATTCATAAAATCTGGTCTTGCTGCTTCTACATTTTTTTAAACAACACAAACCCAAGTGGCATAGACACTAGCAGCAGTAACAAGACTAATGGCAACAAACTAATGCTCATAGATATCTCCAGAAATTCAAAGCGTGGGAAAGCACTGAGGGGTGAAACCTAACCAAGAGTTTGTGTCACTTTTACCAAATCAGCATCGCGCTCTTACGCAGCAGTTCTCAACGGCAATCTCTCTCTTACAGTCTCCACTGATGAAGAAAGGATACATTTCTAACTTAATCCAGACTGCCACATGCTAAAGCCATCTGGGAGGATATTTTGAAGGAAACAGATGGAAAAGAAAAAGATTCCTCTGAATGTAGTTTAAGGTTTACATTATCCTCCATGAACTTCCATGTAGTTCCCATGTTTATATAATTTATCGCTATTTCCTTAGACAGCTCAGATTAGGAAGCCTGCATGAGCTCATGTTCTTGTTGTTAATTCTGAGACTGAACCTCCTTCTTTAAAGGCAAATTCAGTAGTATAAAAGGAAAATGGAGAAAGGCAACCAGACTTCAATGAAACCCATCAGCATGAAGTTCCTGATCCACCTCCTCGTTTCAGCTTCAGGAAGACACTGCCATGAGCACTTGCTACAGCAATAATTTTTGTTCTCTGCCGTGCATCCACATCCATTAAAACTGCAATGTTGTGCTAGCAAAAATATGGGAGGAGGATCTATTAAAACCAGGAAGGGTTAAAGGCAACTCAATGACTTCACTGAAGCCGTGGAATTTCAGAAGACATGGCACATAAATAAGAACCACCATTTTACTAGTCATGTTGTAATGGTGGCATTTCCAGAAAGCCTTCTCTCTCCTTTCATGCATTCTTCCGTGCCTCATTTTCAATACAAACACTTCCATTACTAATGGAAATGTCAAAGGGCCTCCTTTCCTCTCTCTGTCTCTGGCCACAGAGATACTGCTGAGGCACTAGGCAGCAGTGGCTGCATCCAGCTGGCTCAAACACTCTATGGCATTCCTACTGGAATCACTGCTCCAGGAAAGAAGGTACAGGAAGATCCGTACAGGGAACCCTGGTGCTTCAGTTCAATCTATCATTACTTTGTTCTGCTATCAAAAGGCAGAGTCCCAGATCTGAGTTTTGTCCTCCCACACCCCAGCCCAACCTCAGCCCCAGCCATTTCTTCCTCCCTTGCACTAGGGTTTGCACTCTAATCACTGTTTGAATAAAACATCTCAGGAGTACATGCCGGGGGAGATCAGAGATCTAGTTGCACCACAGGTGCCATCAGAAGCAATGGCTTCTGCCGTCAACTCTAGACCCCTTCATCTTACTGACCCTGGTGAGGATGAGCTCTGTTGTATAGCAGAGGAAATTCCAACATGAACAGCAACCTGGAAGCCTTTGCCTCCTGGATTCGGTCTCCTTCACACAGCAGAGTTTAAGCTTCCTTGTCTCTTTGGTGCCATGGAGGAAATGGCTGGTTTTGTGCCCACCAACAGATTTACTATCACCTTGTAGCTGGAATGGCTATTTGCAGATGTAACAGTTGAAGGATCCAAGTGAGACCTGTCTTGTATTAGAACAACTTGGTGTGTTTTGAATTGTGTGGTGTAGCCAGAAGCTACAAGGATCTAAGTCCTTGGGAACTGATGTGTTTTTTGCATAAGATGGCCTAGTAGGAGACATTACCTCTTCTTACAAAACATACCTCACTTGAAAATACTACTAACATTCATGCTTCACCTTACCCCCACCATTCAGAGACATTAATACTATTGCCAGTGCTATGGATTCATCATTGCCATGACTATACTGATTTCTTCTGCAGAAACTTGATTCCTGCACATGCTTTTGAGAGTTATATCATTTCACTCCTTCATCTCACAGTTACAGGGTTTTCTGTCTCTTATGTGACAGCTCTTAATTCAGATTACAGTATGCATCACAACAATGTACACTGGACAATAACGTGTTAAAACCATAAGATGAAAACCCCCAAAAAGTATTATTCCCTTCCAAAGGCAGATATCTTTCCAGCAAAGCAATGGACCCGTTACACTCTTGACTTGGCAGTCATTCACATTCACTGAGGTACAGCCCGTGGACTCTGCCAAGCAGGGATGGACCTGCTCTCATGGCCACAGGCTTTTTCTCTGCTGGTGCCTATGTAACAGAGAGGCTGAAGTTTGGGGATTTTTAAACACAGGACAGGTTGGGGAAAGAAAATGGAGGCAATTGTAAATGTAGTGTTAGCCTGGTTTCATGTGATTTCATGTGGCTTGCACTTTGTCCAAGGTAATTAATAATAGTACCATCCCATAGAAGTTCACTTTGAAACTCCTTTAGCCCAGTGGGAAGACAGGTTTTATATCTGTTCCCCCTCCCTGCTGTAAGCAGTCCCCAGTTATCTCTGTTTAGGACACACAGGGATACCTATCATGTGCCAGACTCAGACTGGGTGTGTGCATGTGTGCCTGCACTATCATCACAAGATGGCAAATGCAGAGAAAGGACATTTCTGAGTATGCACCATCCACTGCTTCCTCTTCTTCCTGAAGACCAAGACATGGATTTTCCTGGTGATTGTGTCTAGCTGTCCAACCAGCTCATATGATTAATGTAGTTCCTTTCAATTTTTTACAATAAAGAAGACCAGTTTAAATACTGAAGAAATAATCAATTTAAGGTAGTCCAAAGAACTCAAATCATCTTTTCTTACCTGAGCAGGCTTCTTTTGAACCACTTGTTGAGGCTGAAAAGTAAAACAGAAGCATAGTGAGAAACAAAATTCACTGAGGTCACTTAACTGGGATTTCACAGACGGTGAGAGAAATGTTTTCACCAATAGAAATAAAATGCAGACAAAGATCACATTCAGAAATAGAGTGATGAACATAACCAGGTCTCACATTCAGCCTCTCCTACATTTATCTGTGACCTTGCTCTGAAATAATTCAGATTGCTGTGGATGTAGAGGAATATACTAAGTTTGTAATAACTTACTTTGGTATGTTATGTCTTTCAGCTCTGCTAGGCTCACTTTACTGCATTACTGATTAGACTGTAAGAGAGGCCTAATTTTTTAACTAGATTTTGCTGTCTTCACTCTCCACACTCTTTCAGCTGTGAGTAGAATGTCCTGCTGTGGAAAAGCCCTGCCTCCTGGCCAAGAGCTGAAGCATGGCACAGAGAGAGAGGTGACACATAGTCCCGTTCCTGAGCCAGGGCTCCCCACTTGAGCAAAGGTGTCCTTGCCAAAGCCTCCTGGCTGGGATGGGCAGCACCTCTAGCCCTTGGAATCTCTGTTTTGAGACGTCCAGCTGTACGAAAGCAATGCTGTGTGACCCTGGTGATGCGATTTCAGGGATTTCCATCATTGGGTTGGTTGAGTGCACAGGCAGGGAGAGCCAGAGTCTGCCAGCCTATGCAGAATATAGAATCACTGAATTGATCAGGTTGGAAATTACCTTTGAGATCATCAGGTCCAACCTATTACCTAACACCATCTAATCAACTAAACCATGGCACCAAGAGCCACATCTGGTCTGTTTAAATACTTCCAGAGACTGCGACCTCTGCTCTCGTCAGACCCCATCTGGAGTACTGTGTGCAGTTCTGGAGCCCCCAGCACAGGAAGGACATGGAACTGTTGGAGCAGGTCCAGAGGAGGGCCACAAAGATGATCAGAGGGCTGGAGCAGCTCTCCTATGAGGACAGACTGAGAGAGTTGGGGCTTTTCAGCCTGGAGAAGAGAAGACTTCGAGGAGACCTTATAGTAGCCTTCCAGTATCTGAAGAGGGCCTACAGGAAGGCTGGGGAGGGACTATTTATAAGATCTTCCAATGACAGGACAAGGGGCAATGGGTTTAAACTGGCAGAGGGAAGATTTAGACTAGATGTTAGGAGGAAGTTCTTTACAGTGAGGGTGGTAAGACACTGGAACAGGTTGCCCAGGGAGGTTGTGGCTGCTCCCTCCCTGGAGGTGTTCAGGGCCAGGTTGGACGAGGCCTTGAGTAACCTGTGCTAGTGGGAGGTGTCCCTGCCTATGGCAGGGGGTTGGAACTAGATGATCCTTGAGGTCTCCTTCCAACCTTACCATTCTATGATTCTATGATTCTATGACCCCACCACCTCCCAGGGCAGCCCATTCCGGTGCCCATCACTCTTTCTGGGAAGAACTTTTTCCTAACATCCAGCCTAAACCTCCCATGGCACAGCTTGAGATTATGTCCCCTCATTCTGTCACTGGTTGCCTGGGAGAAGAGACCAATCCCCACCTGGCTACAACCTCCTTTGCAGAACCTGATGGTACAGCCATGGGGTCCTCAGCAAGTTTCCCTCCTGGTTGCTCCCACACAGGAATGGGAAACACAGTCCCTGAACAGGTCAGGAAACCCACTGGGGTGCCAGTGCCCTTCATCCACACCCTGCTGAGGAGGAGGAGTACTGATTAAGGAACTAACACAGGCCTAGCTAAATATAAACCAACACTGCCTAGATGAGGTGGGTGCTAGCAGCGTGGAACAATAAGACCACGGATAAAGGATGAAATTCTGACACCAAGAGCACAAAAGGGCTTTTCTTCTGTGGGGCAAAGCTGCTGCCTCCTGTCTGCCAGGACTTTCTGTTTTCAAAGTATATAAATGGCACCCAACGATTTTCTTCCTCTGCTTCCTTCCTGCCTGCTCCTAATTCCAGCCTTGATTTTAGTGCCTTGCTTGGGCAGAAGCCAATATATTTGTCCATCTGCGTGGCCAAAAACCTGATTTTCCTGAGAGTGTAGTAGGAAGTAACTGGATTACTTCTGAATAAACAGTTTAGTGCAACTGGCCTTTCAGAGCAATATTTCAGTGGGAAGGATCAATGGAAATGTAAATTAAATGTAACTGATTCAATTCAGATTGCCCACCACAACCATCCAATTTTAACAAGAGATGCTTTGTTTATTTTCAGGTTGTTTTTTTGTTGTTGTTGTTGTTGTTGTGGGGTGGCCTCTTTTTTGGTTTTGGGTTTTTTTGTTATTTTGGGTTTTTTTGTTTTGGTTTGGTTTGGGTTTTTTTTTTTTTGATTCAGCAGTATCCTGTTGCTGTTATATTTTTGTATCTGTGCCTCAGGCTCCAAATTCTGGTCTCAAATCAACACAAGAGAGAAAAGGAGAAAAGAAAATCTAAACTTCAGGTTGGACCCTTTCCCATTAAATTTCCTTGCAATGGAGATGCTATTAGCGCGGCATTTTATTGATGCCTTCTCCAGGTGGACTGCAAGCCCTGAACTCATTCATGGACATTTGCTGCCTTCAGACAAAGGAATTATTTGTTTCAAAGGAAGCCCTTGTAATTACAGAACTCATTGGGTTCTTCAGTGATCTGCCACTGCTGCATTCCCACTTTAGTTTCTTTTTTCTGCCTGCTGATTACACCTGCACATGTGTTTGCTCCCAAACCACATGAAATCCACACACATTCTTAGAGGCTGTTTTCTCCTGCTCAGAAATCCCCATGAATTTTTGGCTGTGCACTCTGCATTCATGTGACTCTCACACACTGCAGCTCAATGAAATCTTCTGAAAGAGCTGCCAGCTCACCAAGTTTTCCATGAATTAGGTCCTGACACTTCAATGAGAGGAAAGACAATGTCTGAAACAAGGCCAGCTCTGGCTTCCTGCCTAGTATGTGTCACAGTAATTCTACCAGCTGCCCTTCTGCACAGCACTTCATACTTTTCAGACCACCAAAAAGCCCCTTGAATACTTTCAGTGATAGCTGAGGCTCAAGCTGCCAGCATGTTTTCCCAGACTCTGGCACCCAGTGGCTTCAGACTGGACTTAGAAAGTTGGGGGTTTTTGTGTGTTTGTTTTGTTTTGTTGATATTTTTATGAATGGTTTTCTCAGGGGATTCCTGACTCCAGAACAACCCTATCCAGCCATTCATAAAAAGCAGAGGGAAAATATTGTACTTTGCCCAGTTGGAAACTGTCTCTGATACTGACCAAGGCTTTCAAGAATCTTAGTCATTCAAGATCTTTGCTATTACAGTGCTTCACATTGAGAGCTCCCTGGCAGTGCTTGCTTACTGCTGGCTAGGTTTCCACTGGACTTGGGCTCTGGAGTTCAGCACGTGTTATGCTTTCTCCCTTAAATGGAAGAAGCACAGATATGAAGGCTCAAAAGAAGTGCTCAGTCCCTCAGCTGGTATCAGTGGGACACACCACTGACACATCAGGAGCCATGCCCACTCTGTCCCGCTGAAGGCTCCAGCTTGTGGCAGTTGAATCACTGCAAGTGTTGGTTTATAGGAGCATTGCTTTCTCTGCTTCAGCCTGACAGATTTGGAGCACTACCTCAATGAATGCAGGCTGGAGCAGGGTCCACTCACTGAGGTCACCCCAGACCAGAAGAACAGGAATAAAGGGAAATCTCCTAAGCACTTCCTTTTGCTTCTTTTAACTGTTGTGGATGTGATGCCTTTGGAAACTTTTTACACGCTACAGATACAAGCACCTTGACTTGCTAAGCTCTGTGCACGCTGAGTCGAGAGATCTTTTCAAGGTTTCAAAGGCAACAGCTCTGACTCGAAAGAGCGTTGCAACTGCATGTTCAACGAACTGGAAAGAAAGAGAATCTGTCTTGGTTATGGAAAAGACTGGAACCATAAAAAAGCTAAGGACGGGAGACTTCAAAGAAGTGCTTTGGAGCAAAATAATGTTGTATGCAAGATATGAGGGCTCTAAACTACTATATATCCCCTCCTGCCAGAGCCTGCAGAGGAAGATGGCAGATCTGCTTTGCCAGAGACTCTCTCACTTATGGCACTGACCCTGTCTAAGAGCAGCTTCATGCAAAGCAGGGCTTTCACTTTTTATTTTTATGCCAAGTTTAAAACCCAGCTATTGTACACTGAATGTCTATCAGATGAAATTCTGTACACTTCAAAGGAAAATTCAGGGGGTTTAACACCATATGCAAGTAGAAGTCAACCTTAAGCAGCTTTCTTGAATCTGTTTGAAGACAGAAAGAAAAAAGTGACCTTATTGGAAAAATCCTATGACCATATCATTGAAATATCTATCATACAAGAATAAATCATACACAGAGCAGATTTTCTTCTGCCACTTAAAAACTATTATGTGAGCTAAGGCAAAAGTTAGTAATTTTGAACTTCAGGATAAGACAGAATCACAGAAACATTCAGGCTGGAAAAGACCCTCAGGATCACCAAGTCCAACTCATAACCTTACTCTACAAGGTGCACCCTAAACCATATCCCCAAGCACCACAGCCAAATGACCTTTAAACACATCCAGGGCTGGTGACTCAACCACCTCCCTGGACATCTCATTCCAAAGCCTGATTATTCTTTCAGTGAAGAAATTTTCCCTAATATCCAATCTAAACCTACCCAGTGGCAGCTTGAGGCCATTCCCTCTTCTTCTATCCCTAATTACCTGTGAGAAGAGACCAGCACTAACCTCTCCACAAGGTCTTTTCAGGTAGCTGTAGACAGCGATGACCTCAGCCTCCTCTAAAAAATGAGTATCATGAAGATACTTGACTGATGCTTCCTGGCAACAGTGACTCTGTTATATTTCCAGAGGTTGACACAGGAAAGAGATTTTGCTGGTGAGACTAAATGACCATGATGGAAACTAATACCCAGTTAGGATGATGTTTATAGTGCTGACAGCTCAGTGCTGTGCAGACATCATTAAAATAGTTCCATAGATGAGTCCAACACTTGTGGTTCTAAATTAAAAAATGAGTAAAACCATATTTTGCAATTTTTGTCTATATATCCTCAAAAAATCAGGAAGATTATATTATAGAGGTTGAAAACAATATAATTCAAAATACATCATGTCTTCCAAGCATTTCCATATGACAGTGGAGTAACTACTGGTTTGTCCTACAGGTTTTATTGGTTTGAGTCCAGCCTTTTCCTCATTTTCCCAACACAGTGATACAACACTAGGACTATTAGCCATCAGAATGGGCTGCCCAGGGAGGTGCTGGAGTCACCATCCCTGGAAGTGTTTAAAAAGAGACTGAATAGCACTTGGTGCTATGGTTTAGTTGATTAGATGGTGTTGGGCGATAGGTTGGACTTGATGATCTCGAAAGTCTTTTTCCACCTCCAATGACTCTGTGATTCTGTAACCAGGGGCTCATGCAGTCTGAGAGCTCTCATCCCATCTTCTTACCATCAGCAGGGATTCACCCCAGACCGCATGGGATGGTGGGCCTGCTATTTCCTTGTCTGATCCAGGTACATGGATGGCTTGATTTAGAAATTATATTCCTTTTGAAAGGGTAGCATAAATGCTTTTTAAAGCCATCAACAGCAAGGAGGTATGCTTCCTCTACCCAGGCAGCAATGGTTTGTGTTTTGGAAGCACAGGTCACAAATTGTCCTTTTCCCTTGCACTGCTGTAGAGCAGTGAAGGGGAAAAGGACCTGGGGGTCCTGGTGCATGGAAGGTTGACCATGAGCCAGCAATGTGCTCTGGTGGCCAAGAAGTCCAGTGCCATTCTGGGGTGTATTAGAAGGGCTGTGGTTAGTAGGTCAAGAGAGGTTCTCCTCCCCCTCTACTTTGCCCTGGTGAGGCCACATCTGGAATATTGTGTCCAGCTCTGGGCCCCTCAGTTCAAGGACCTCAGGGAACTGCTTGAAAGAGTCCAGCATAGAGCCACAAAAATGATGGAGTGGAACATCTTCCTGTCAAGAGACTGAGGGAGCTCAGGCTCTCTAGCTTGGAGAGGAGACAACTGAGGGGTGACCTCATGAATGTTTATAAATATATAAAGGGTGAGTGCCAAAAGGACAGATCCAGGCTCTGCTCGGTGATGCCCAATGCAGGGACAAGAGGCAATGGGTGGACGTTGAGGCCTAGGAAGTTCCATGGAAACACGAGGAAAAATGTTTTCACTGTGAGGGTGACAGAACACTGGAACAGGCTGCCCAGGAGGGTTGTGGAGTCTCCCTCTCTGTAGATGTTCAAGACCCACCTGGATGTGTTCCTGTGTGATCTGGTATAGGTGACCCTGCTCTGGCAGGGGAGTTGGACTGGATTAGCTTTTGAGGTCACTTCCAGCCCCTAACCTTCCGTGATTCTGTGATTGCATGTTTGCAGTTGACTGGCAACGGTGGTGTCTGTGTATGCAGACTGCTGTGGGTCATTAGAATCTAACAGCAAAACCATATGGCCCTTGGAGTTCAAAGGAGATTTCACAGTCTTCTGTGCAGTCTCATAAACGAGGCTAATGCTTTTTGGAATTTTGGCAAAATCTAGAGAATTTCTATTCTTTATTTTCTAGCCTACCTGGCTCTCCTCTGAGATTTTAACACCAAATACAATGTCAGGTCATTAAAAATAATATTTATTAGCTTATTAAACTGACCTCCTCTGCTCCTGGAAAACCCTGCAGCAGCTCAGGAGCTCCACCAGTAACTTTAGCTGATGACAAAGTAAATACTACTGCCATTCCACATGTGGAGGAGCACAGAGAACATCAAAGTTTTCTAAACGAACAAAGTGACTTTCAACAGTTACTTGAATGGCAACCATTTTTTATATTTTATTGTCAAATTCAAACACGCCTCATCAAATTATTCTTTTGGTAGTCTGGAACATAGATCTACTCAGGTATGTATATAGAATCATAGAATTTTCAGGGCTGGAAGGGACCTCAAGGATCATCCAGTTCCACTCCCCCTGCCATTGGCAGGGATACCTCACACTACATCAGGTTGCCCAGAGCCACATCCAGCCTGGCCTTAAAAATCTCCAGGGATGGAACTTCCACCACCACCCTGGGCAACCTGTTCCAGTGTCTCACCACCCTCATGGTGAAGAACTTCTTCCTAACATCCAATCTGAATTTACTCACTTCTAGTTTTTCTCCATTCCCCCCAGTCCTATGGGGGAGGATAGGACTACCTGACACCCTTAAAAGTCCCTCACCAGCTTTCTTTTAGGCTCCCTTCAGAGCCTTCTCCTCTCCAGACTGAACAGCCCCAACTCCCTCAGTTCGTCTCCATAGGAAAGGAGCTCTAGCCCCCTGATCATCCTTGTGCCCCTTCTCTGGATACACTCCAGCACATCCAGATCTTTCCTGTAACAGAGGCTCCATAACTGGATGCAGTACTCCAAGTGGAGTCTCACCAGAGTGAAGTAGTGAGGAAGAATCACCTCCCTTGACCTGTTGGCTACACTTCTCTTGATGCAGCCCAGGATACACTTGGCTCTTTGGGCTGCAAGTGCACACTAATGGCTCATATTGAGCACCTCATCTACCAGTACCTCCGAGCCCTTTTCTTTAGGACTGCTCTCAAGCCACTCACTGCCCAGTGCTTGGGATGGCCATCTCCTGGCCTACCCCTAAACTCCTGCAAAAGCTTCCCTTTCCCGTCCAGATCATTGCCTCTGTGAACTCCCATTGCCCTGTGATGGCTTGGTAGAATTTTCCTCCACAGAAAAGTCACACAGCACAAGGAAGACAAATCGACTTTGCCTGGTTGATTTTCTGCAGCTGAGGATCTAGCCTGAGGCAATTCTCTTGAACTTCTTTGTCTAAGCTGAGCCATTGGTAGGCACATGGTTGGCTGGGGATGTTTTTGTATGTCTGGGATATACAGATGTCTGAGAACCGTCTGGCTATCAAATAGATTTGATAATTATTTCTGCCTCCAGGAAACTGATGCTGCTGAGAGTGTCTGTAAGAATCCAACCAGAGCCTGCTGACTTCCTGGCAGTTTCATCAAGAAGTCAGTGTCCAAAATAGAAATAGACTTTCCGCATAATTGAAATATACCAAGGACTTGGTGGCGAGTTGTTATAATTAATCCACTTCCTGGCTTTGATATATTTTGGGATCGTTCTGGTGCATGGCATGTTAAATACTGAACTCAGTTTATACTGTGACTTTTTTTGTCAATGAAAATTACATTCATTATGTCCAAAGGCATGATTTGTAGGCAGCCCTCGCAAAGCACTAAAAACCCATCACATCGCATTTCTGGTGTGCTTTTGCCATTCACTCATTAACAGCAATTTCATCATCCACATGACACAGTAACATGTTTTAGAAGATGGTGGCAAGATGATTTTCTTTTCTAACCAGTTAGAATCACTCTACTAGAAGACTGCAATGTTACAGTCTACAATATCCTATCATCAACCTCTCAACAGCAGCAGAAACATGAATAATGTCTGTGTACAAATGCTTCCCTCAATCTGAAAGAGAGGAAAAAAAAGGGAGAACAGAGGGAAGGAGAAAGAGATTCTGTTCTTGATGATCTCGGTGTTAACTCTGGATTTGTTCTATTTATGTCCCTGGACAGACTCTGAATTTTGACCAGTCTAGGGGAGAAGAGTTTGATAAAATTTTTTACAGGGCAAACTGTCTAGTTACAGTTATTTAATAGCCTTTTGGAAGCTACATCTGACCCGACGATCGTATTTGTCACTTGGACCTAACAATAAGAACATCAAAGATACGTGTGTTAGGTATGCACATAAATCCCCTGCAGTTTTGTTCATAATAGTACTGAAACCTGATCTCACAGCAAGAATGCAGTGCCTGCAGCACCCTGCCACAGCCTGGCTCCATGGTACAGAATCATAGAAACTGTGAGGAGACACAAGATATCACAAAAATCCCAGAAATCACAGAAACATTCAGGTTGGAAAAGACCCTCAGGATCACCAAGTCCAACCCATAATCCTACTCTACAAGGTGCACCCTAAACCATATCCCCAAGCACCACAGCCAAATAACCTTTAAACACATCCAGGGTTGGTGAATCCACTACCTCCCTGGGCAGCCCATTCCAATGCCTGACCACTCTCTTTGGGAAAAAATGTTTCCTAATGTCCAGTCTGAACCTAACCAGCAGCAGCTTGAGGCCATTCCCTCTTGTTCTGTCCCTATTTACCTGTGAGAAGAGACCAGCACCAACCTCTCCACAAGGTCCTTTCAGGTAGCTGTAGACAGCAATGAGGTCTCCCCTCAGTCTGCTCTTTTTCAAACTAAACAGCCTCAGCTCCTTCATCAGATTTATTCTCCAGGCCCTTTCCCAGTTTCGTTGCTCTCCTCTGCACTTGATCCAGCACCTCCACATCTTTCTTGTATTGAGGTGCCCAAAACCAAACACAATACTCAAGATGTGGCCTCACCAGAGTTGAATCCAAGGGCACAATCACCTTCCTACTCCTGCTGGACACAGCATTTCTAATCCCAGCCAGAATGCCATTGGCTTTCTTGGCCAGCGGTTTGTCAATTATAACCCCCAGGTCCCTTTCCACCAGACAGCTTTACAGACACACTTTCCCAAGTTTAAGTGGCTTTCCTTGCTCACAGATCCCCATCCACCACTTGCAAAGTGGCCTGCTTTGAACCGTTTGATTTGCTGTACAGAGATTGTAAACATTTAAGCAAACATAGGTAATGTCAGAGAATAGGACAGGTGAGTATTTACTTCCAGTTCCTCATAACTCTTTCATGTTTTGCTGTTTCTTCTGTTTAAGCAACAAAAGTTGATTGTTTATCTTGCAAAATCCAAAGAGAAATCTCAGTTTTGGCTAAATTCCACCCTTGGTTCAAACGAATTGTAGAGTCTACCGAAAGAGGTAAATCACAGGGCCACAGGATGATAGGGGTTGGAAGGGACCTCTGGAGATCTTCCAGTCCAACCCCCTTGCCTGAGCAGGACCAGAAAATCTAGTGCAGGTTGCACAGGAATGTATCCAGACAGGGATAGAAAGTCTCCAGAGAAGATTCTATAACCTCTCAAGGGAGCCTGTTCCAGTGCTCTTTCAGCCTCACAGTGAAGAAGTTCTTCCTCATGTTGAGGTGGAACTTCCTGTGCTATAGTTTTCATCCATTGCTCCTTGTCCTATCACAGGGCACAAGTGAGCAGAGGTTGTGCCTTCCTTCCTGACACCCAGCCCTCACCTATTTATAGACATTTATTAGATGCCCTCTCAGTCTTCTCCTCTGCAGACTAAACAGCCCCAGGTCTCTCAGCCTTTCCTCATAATGCAGTGCTCCAGTCCCCTCATCATCCTTGTAGCCCTCCATTAAACCCTGTCCCTCTTGATCTGGGGTGCCCAGAACTGGATGCCATATTCCAGCTGGTGCCTTACTAGGGCAGAGTAGAGGGAAAGGATATTGACAGATATAATTTGACCTGATGACAGTATGGAGCAAGGTCCTTCTGCTGGTGGCCAGCAGGCTGCTCCCAAGAAGCTAAATGTCCCTACATTCTATGCTTGTGACTCCCAAGCCCAGCCTCAAGCAAGACTATCTTCAGAAGGGAGCTGCCAGAGACCACAAGGGTTGTGCTCTGAGGTGAGCCCCATGGACATCAGCTGCATGTTGTAGGCTTTATGGGATCACTTCATCTTCTCAAATCACAAAAAGGACGAGAGAAGTAGGAAGGCTTTGGGACTTTACTGCCTTGAGGAGTGTATGGCTACACCCCTACCCTCAATGAGGGAAGCAACCTGCCATTCAAGGTTGATGGCAGGAGCCTGTGCTCTTTCTGGGGAAGAACTCAAGCCATCTCTCAGCAACATGAGCTGTGCAGAATCAGATTCATCTTCCTGGTTAGACACTGCTGGCAGCAATACAGCCAGGGCATTGCTTGTTTATTATACACACTTTGAAAGAGTGAGGGACAGTGGTGGGATAAGGAGTTGCCCACACCTCCTCTCCTGCCTTTTCATCACCTCCCAGGAATGTTTGCCTTCAGGGCCAATTTAGATGCATTTACATTAATAAATGTGTGGCCTTTTCAGACACTTTTTTTTTTTTTCCCCACTTTAATTCCTGTCTGCCCTTGTTGGCACATGCCCTTGGCAATTTATGGACATTTTGCTCATTTGGCATTGTGTAATTATCCTTTACAACTCAATACAGATTTCTGTTTATAGTTAAGCAAATGCAAAGCTCAGGTTAAGTTTTTCTTTTTTTTTTTTAATCTTTCTTTCATTTCCTTTTTTTTTTCTTTTGTCTTTTGTTTTCTTCTTTTTCTGGGAGAAAAAAAAACAATGTTTTGCTAACTGTAAATTAATTTGCAAGCCTGAAACTAACATTTTGTGAGTGTTCCAGATGCACCACCGCAGTTCTAAAAAGCTTCCTGACTGATAAGAAAGACTTCTGTGAGCTCTTCACATCAGGGTATTATTAATAAACGTTCTGTATCTCAGAAGGAACCACCCCCCACAAAATCATGTAAGCTCCATATGGCTCCCTGTTCAGCAGCGTGGATGTCTCCTCCCTCTGCTTACTCCTAAGTGTGATGGGGCCCAATCTTTTGGGCTGGGGTTGGTTGAACAGTTCCTTACAAAGGTACTCAACATCTCTATGCTCAACTCCTACCACGACTTAACGCATGAAGACACTGCTTTCACATCCACACTTGTCCCATGACAAGATGTGTCTGTGCTTGGACTAACCAACAGGCATGAGATCAGATGAGTAATGAGCAGGAGCCACAGATTCTTGAAGAGAAAGCACAGTGAAAGGAAGGTTGTTGCCCTCTGTCCTTGATAAGGGCCTTCAGAACAGAGAATGCAGGGTAATTTTGTACTGTTGATAATTCTGGCAGGGACGATCCAGCCCATGAATTCTAACCAAACCTGCCTGACAAAACCATTAGCAGGCCCATTTAAAGTCTTGCGCGTTCACTTAAAGCACTGACCAGTAACACATCACCTGAGCTCTGTTGATCTCAAAGTGATTTACACACTGCAAGTGACATGAGAAGCTTAGAAAGGGTTTCACTCTGCACCAAAATGCAGACATTTCTGGGGTGAGGTCTGGCAGCTGTTTTAACAGCACAAGACAATGTTACATACAGTTGGGGCACGAGGCGAGAAAGAGCACAGATACACTGTATGTGGTAGGGAAGGAAGGATGTAATTATCCAAATTGGAATTCAGCCAGGATGCTAGGGTCAAAACCCTGATTTTTAAAAGTGCCATGGGAATGCTAATGACTACAAGTGGTCAGGGCCCTGCTTCGCTGCTTTGACATTTAATCTGAAAAACAACACCTATGACAACTTTTTTTTTTTTTTTTTTTGAGCACCGTACAGTGGTACTCATCCCAAGTGAATCAGAAGGACAAGTTTCCACTGGCACAGCAGCTAAGTGTCCCTGGAGATACATATTTCATTTGCCGGTTAGCCTACACAATCTGAGAGCCCAGGGGAAGTATACATACTCCTTTCACAGCACTGATCTAAGAAGAGCACAGGACACTGCTTGTGTTGGATGTATGTATCAGAAACTCAGATTAAACCCCATTCCTTTCAAAACAGCAGTACTCCTCCTACTGAACATCTTGTGGCTTGAGTTCCAGAGTCCAAAACGTGAATCAAACTAAAGATTTAAACTACAGCTATTAACTGAACAACTTTCCATTACTGTGTTATTAGTGAGCTACTGCATCCTGCCTGATTAAAGCACATATGGAGAAACCTTGAATTTGTTTGAAAAATCTCACAGACATGAAATCAGCTGCACTTTGGCCACAACAGCTCCATGCAGTGCTACAGATGGGGGATGAGTGGCTGAAGAGCAACCTGGCAGAGAGGAACCTGGGAGTGCTGGTTGGCAGCTGGCTGGATATGAGCCAACAGTGTGCCCAGGTGGCACAGAAGGCCAATGGCATCTTGACCTGCATCAGGAATAGTGTGCCCAGCAGCACTAGGGATGTCATTCTGCCCCTGTACTGGCACTGGTGAGGCCTCACCTTGAGAACTGCATGCATTTTTGGGCCCCTCACTGCAAGAGAGATATTGAGGTGCTGAGCGGGTCCAGAGGAGAGCAACAAGACTGGGGAAGGGACTGGAGGGAAAGGCTGATGAGGAGAGACTGAGGGAGCTGGGCTTGGTTAGCCTGGAGAAGAGGAGACTCAGGGCAGGGGACAACTCTCTACAACAACCTGAAGGGAAGTTGTACTAAGGTGGGGGTCAGGCTCTTCTCCCAGGCAACTTGTGACAAGAGGGCATGGCCTGAAGCTGTGCTGGGGAGATTTAGGTTGGATGTTAGGAAGCACTTCCTGACAGAAAGGGGAATTAGACACTAGAATGGACTGCCCAGGGAGGTGGTGGAGTCACCATCCCTGGAGGTGTTTAAGGCAAGATTGGATGTGGCACTTAGTGACATGGTCTGGTCGATGCAGCGGGTAAGTCATAGGCTGGACCTGATGATCTCAGAGGTCTACTCCAGCCTCAATAATTCTGTGACTCTGTGAAATCCACTGGTTTGACAGCACGTGAAGGAGTGCAGGACTGCAGCACTGGAAGAAAATGAATTTTGGAGGTTCTACAGGGTGAGGCAAGGTATTTCATAGGTCTCTCAGCTACAAAAGGTCTATAAAATGTAGGAATATGCACCAATGCTGTTCAGAAGAAGTTCTCAATACACTTGAGGAAACAGCATTATGTACATAAGCACATGAGTGCCAAGAGGATAGAGCCAGGCTCTGCTCGGTGATGTCCAATGACAGGACAAGAGGCAGTGGGTGGAAGTTGAGGCACAGGAAGTTCCATGGAAACAAGAGGAATTTTTTTTTTCACTGTGAGAGCAATGGAACACTGGAACAGGCTGGAACAGGAGTTTCACTCTCTGGAGATATTGAAAACCCACCTGGATGTGCTCCTGTGTGATCTGATCTAGGTGACCCTGCTGTGGCAGGGGGCTTGGAGTGGATGATCTCTCAAGATTCCTTCCAAGCCCTAACATTCTGTGATTCTGTGATCACATTAGATGGTCTTCCTTCAAACGAGATACAAGGGACACAAAATGGAATGCAAGCTAGCAGACCTAATAGCTTATGGCCTTTTAGTAAAATCAAAATGAAAATCGTGATTTTTGCCTGACAGTAACCAAGTACAGACTGCCCTGCTTTCAAAACCAAATGAAGTTAGCAGAAGCAGAAGCATATTTGCTCCTGATCCAACTGTTAAGCTTCAGTGAATGTTTGTCTGCTTTGCTGGACATATATAAGTATCAGCTAACCCCAGCTGTGTATTTAATATTACTATTAATTATACCATATTATTTGCATGTGCCTTTAAAAGTAATTAACTCAATATTTTCTCCTATTTTCTTTCTGTCACTGCCTTTTCTGTAAAAAGAGCACTACACTTCAACTGCACCTGGTGTCCAGAGCATTACAAGTTATCCCAGCACGAATATACAAAATCTAAGCCTTTGCTTGCTTGTTGCCTTACTCAGTTTACTATCCACTCATTGTTTTACTTTAATTGGTGGAGTTTGATATCATACTCATCTTCCTCGGTCAGTTCATAATATCATTTTCCCTGAAGGTCAGAAACAATGCCTCAGGAAATACCACCTGCTATTCAGAGATACTGTAGGAAATTTGCATTTCCACTTTGTAAACCATTACAATTTTGGACTCATCATCTATGTTTTTTATTATCCCAAAGTATTGGATCCCTAAAAGCTAGAAAGAGGGAGATTTGGTTTCCTGGCTGGCCTCCTGCCAGTATTTCACAGTCATTAACAATCAAAAGTGAGAAGTCAACCTGCTGAAAGATGTGTATGCTCCACACACAGCTTTCCCTGTTGCTTTCACAGGAGTATGGGAGAGATTTAGAAAGGTCAAATGCTAGTTCCTGCACTCGTGTCACAACAACTCCAAGCAATGCTACAGGCTTGGGGCAGTGTGGTTGTAAAGCTGTCTAGCTGAAAGGGGCAAGCAGCTGAATATGAGCAAGCTGTGCCCAGGTGGGCAAGAAAGCCAATGGCAGCCTGACTGGGATTAGAAATGCTGTGTCCAGCAGGAGTAGGGAAGTGATTGCCCACTTGGACTCAGCTCTGGTGAAGCCACACCTCAAGTACTGGGTTCAGTTTTGGGCACCTCAATACAAGAGAGATGCTGGAGCGAGGGCAGAGGAGAGGCAACAAAGCTGGAGAAGGGCCTGGAGAATAAATCTGATGAGAGACGGAAGGAGGTGAGGCTGTTTAGTTTGAAAAAGAGCAGACTGAGGGGAGACCTCATTGCTGTCTACAGGTACCTGAAAGAACCTTGTGGAGAGGTTGGTGCTGGTCTCTTCTCACAGATAATTAGGGATAGAACAAGAGGGAATGGTCTCAAGCTGCCACTGGTTAGGGTCAGACTGGATATTAGGAAAAGTTCTTCATGGAAAAAATGGTTAGGCATTGGAATGGGCTGCCCAGGGAGGTGGTGAAGTCACCAACCCTGGATGTGTTTAAAGGTTATTTGGCTGTGGTGCTTGGGGATATGGTTTAGGGTGCACCTTGTAGAGGAGGGTTATGGGTTGGACTTGGTGATCCCGAGGGTCTTTTCCAATCAGAATATTTCTGTGATTCTGTGCTTCAGCCTCTTCATTGGTCTCTCCCTGTTTGGTATGCCTGCTGTCGAAGCGTGGTTGCTGCCTGAGTGCATTTTTCCACCCTCTGTGAACAACACTGAGGAATGAGGTGGCAGATATGGACAGAGGAACACAGGAAGATTGAATATGGCTTCAGCAGGTAGCTGGATGTCTTCCCTCTACCTTTATTCACTCGGTGTGAGAGCACAGCATTTTGGAACCATCAGCATGGGAAGAAAGCAAGCTGCCCCCACCTAGGTGCTCCCAAGTCTTACAACCTTCACAATCGATGTAGTGAATATCCCCCAAACCAAACTTCAGCTCTTAAAAATTAAACTTATCTTTCGCTGCTTTGTTTTTCACTCCCAGTCTTACACTGGTGGGAAGGAGTCACGTCCCACAGTGCAGAGCAGAAACCTTGCTTTGAGCAGACCTGGCCAGGACAGCGAGCAGTGAGACTGCACATCACACTCCTCGTGTGTGTGTGTCAGAAAGCACATGCTATGTGAAATATTTGAAGGAGAAGGATATTTATAGAATCACAGAATCAGTAAGGCTGGTAAAGACCTTTAAGACCATCAAGTCCAACCACGACCCAACTACCATGACCACTAAATATCACATCTACAGCTTCTTGAACACCTCCAAGGCAGAGATGGCAACTCCGCCACCTTCCTGGGCAGTTCATTCCAATGCCTCACCACTCTCTCAGTAAAGACATTTTTTCCTAATGTCCAACTCAAACCACTCCTGGCACAACTTAAACCCATTTCCTCTTGCTCTATTGCTAGTTACTTGATCTATTGCTAGTTACTTGGGAGAAGACAGCAACACCAACTTCAGTGTTGCTGTTCCTTTTAGGTAGTTGTAGAGAGCAGCAAGACCTCTCCTTAGCCTTCTCTTCTCCAGACTAAACAATCTCAGCTCCCTCGTGCCCTCCAAACTTCTCACCATCCTTGCTGCACTTCTCTAGACACATTCCATGACCTATACTGTGGTGCTCAGAACTGAACACAGTACTCAAGATGTGGCCTTACAAGGGCCAAGTACAAGGGTACGATCACTGCCCTACTGCTGCTGGATACACTGGTTTTGACACAGGCCAGGCTGTCATTGTCCTTTTTGGCCAATGCTGTGCACTGCACACTGGCCTGGGCACACTGCTGGCTCATGTTCAGCTGGCCATCCACCAGCACCCCCAGATCTTTTTCCACCAGGCTGCTTTTTAGTCACTCTCCCTCAAGCCTGTAGCATGGCTTGAGGTTGTGATCAAAGTGCAGGACCTGGCACTTGATCTTGATAAACTTCATTCCACTGACCACTGCCCATTGATTTAACCTGTCCAGATCTCTCTGCAGAGCCTTCTTACCCATGAGCAGATTTACAACCACCTATCANCAACTCCGCCACCTTCCTGGGCAGTTCATTCCAATGCCTCACCACTCTCTCAGTAAAGACATTTTTTCCTAATGTCCAACTCAAACCACTCCTGGCACAACTTAAACCCATTTCCTCTTGCTCTATTGCTAGTTACTTGATCTATTGCTAGTTACTTGGGAGAAGACAGCAACACCAACTTCAGTGTTGCTGTTCCTTTTAGGTAGTTGTAGAGAGCAGCAAGACCTCTCCTTAGCCTTCTCTTCTCCAGACTAAACAATCTCAGCTCCCTCGTGCCCTCCAAACTTCTCACCATCCTTGCTGCACTTCTCTAGACACATTCCATGACCTATACTGTGGTGCTCAGAACTGAACACAGTACTCAAGATGTGGCCTTACAAGGGCCAAGTACAAGGGTACGATCACTGCCCTACTGCTGCTGGATACACTGGTTTTGACACAGGCCAGGCTGTCATTGTCCTTTTTGGCCAATGCTGTGCACTGCACACTGGCCTGGGCACACTGCTGGCTCATGTTCAGCTGGCCATCCACCAGCACCCCCAGATCTTTTTCCACCAGGCTGCTTTTTAGTCACTCTCCCTCAAGCCTGTAGCATGGCTTGAGGTTGTGATCAAAGTGCAGGACCTGGCACTTGATCTTGATAAACTTCATTCCACTGACCACTGCCCATTGATTTAACCTGTCCAGATCTCTCTGCAGAGCCTTCTTACCCATGAGCAGATTTACAACCACCTATCAGTCCTCCCAGGGAGCCTGCCCTGTGGCCCAGAAACACACCTCACGACGAGCATAAGGCAACTGCATTGAAAGTAGAAATGTGATTTTAAATGGCTCTGTTTGCGCAAGTCTGTCCAAATCCAGCTCTGTGCTGGCTGTGGGAACTTTCTTGAACAGTTTCTTCTTGGCTGACCAAATGCATCTCAGATATTTCACTTCTGGGAGAAATGCCTCAAAGCCCATTTTTTTTTTTTTTTATGATGGTGTTACAGGACATACCTCTATTTTGAGCAGCAACTGCTAAAGAAGGGCAGTGAGCCTTGTTGGTCAGATTAAAGGAAACTTTCTTTTTGCTTGGCTGCATGAAAGGGCACAAGAGAGGCAGCAGTGGAGGAGCACACTC
The DNA here is from genome assembly GCA_013399055.1 of Ramphastos sulfuratus. Lineage (NCBI taxonomy): Eukaryota > Metazoa > Chordata > Aves > Piciformes > Ramphastidae > Ramphastos > Ramphastos sulfuratus. Next base: position 21,159 of record WBNM01003820.1, on the reverse strand, counting down.
ACCAACACCTTCCTCTGCAGCCCTGCTCATGCCGGGGAGTTGCACTGCCACTGCCACTGCCGCCACCAGAGTCAAGCCAACCTGCTGCCAGGGAGCACCATGTTATGCAGAGCTAGAGTTGATGCTGACTTTGCTGCCCTGGTGCAGGTGTGAGCCTGAGAGCTGCTGCTATGCTAGATGATCTGAGCTGCAGATGCGGCACTGGTACAAGAAGCTCCAAAGCTGCCCAAAGTTTCATGAGCTTGGTTTGCTCCAACTGCCTAAGAAGAGGAAATGCAAAGAGGTATAAAGTCACCATGACCTTTCCAGACACATGGACCACCAAAAGCTAGCTGAGAATTTTCCCCTATGGGAGCCCTGCTCAGGTACTTGGATGTAGTCATCCTTGGGCGTTGATAGTGAGGTCTTGTTGGCAGAAGAGAGCTGTGAGCTGGCACTGGCTCAGAGGCTGTCTTTTAAAACTTCAAAATGATAAAACTAATGACTATGTTGAGAGGTGCTCATAAAACACTGAGTCACTCCTCATTCAATTAAGGAAGCCGTCAATGATCTTTCAAGGAGGCCTGAGAAGGTTATTCCCTTCTACACTGTGCTGAATTCAGGTACAACCATTTGCATGACACTTTGCACGACCTAGGCAGGCAGGCAGAAAGTTCAAAAGGTGAGGAACGCCTCTCAACAGGAAGAAACAGCGATGCACATCTGGAAATAACCTTTGCAATTACAATTAGCTGTTCAGTACCCTCTCCTGCCTGGAAGCTTTGGTGCCCCTAAACAGTTACCTAGAAGGGATTGCAAGAAATGACTGTGAACTGGTCCCACACAGGAGCAGGGGAAAAAATAAATCAATATTTAATATATACACAAACAAGTAATTTTTAAACATTTAAACATTTATGTTCTTTTTATAATTGTTAAATCAATATTAATATAGACTGCAAATAATTTTATAGCCTACACACAGCACTCCCTTGTTACTCCCTTCCCAAGAAATCTGTTTTTCAGGTAGATGAGCACCACCAGGCAGGAGGTTCAGAAATGTTGGCCATAATAAATAACTCCAGAGTGAGACTTGCCACCCTTCTTCAGACACACTGCCTAATGACTTGAGTGAAAGTTCTGCCTCAGTAAAAATACTGAGTTTTGGCTCATTACCTTCAAATGAACAGAATGGTTTACTTGTGGTGTGGGGTGCTTCCTCTTGTCTGAACCTTCAGTTTTCCAGGCTGTCAGAGAGGTACAAAGGCGGTTTCCCTCGTGATCCCTTGGGCTGTACGTGCACTCAAAAGGGCTCTCAAATTGCTCTCTTGAGTTTGTACCTGCATCCCCTGTCTTCACTGAGCAGTAGCAGTGGATAGAGATGGGGTGTCTTGACAATGAGGTTTGATTGAGCTGAAAAATAACCTTTCTCCAATTCTAGCCTTTAAAAACAAAAATATTTTTCTAATATTACTATTAGAATATTATATACAAATTATATACACTAAGATGCCTCATGTTTCTAAAAAGCCCTTACAACCTTTAAATGAAAGCCAGGACAGTGCAGAAGAGCAACAGAATCAAGAGACAGCAGCCATGCTTCTATTATTCCATTTATTTCCATGATTTTGCTGCAACAAGACCATCCAAAAAGCAGTCACTAGATAGTTGTGAGCAAATCTGACACCAGTCTGCTGGGTCTTGCCAATGTAATGCAGCTGCTGTGCCCCTCCATTCACTTCTTCACATGTTTGAACTCATGTCATTTATTCATTTGGGAGAAGGTGCTGCAGCTCTCCCACCTAGCTGGTTTCACAGAATCACAGAAAGATCATCCATTCCAACCCCCCTGTTGCAGCAGGATCACCTAGAGCAGATCACACCTGCATCCAGGTAGGTGTTGAATATCTCCAGAGAGGGAGACTCCACAACCCTCCTGGGCAGCCTGTTTCAGTGTTCCCTCACAGTGAAAACATTTTTCCTCATGTTCCCATGGAACTTCCTAGGCCTGAACCTCCACCCATTGTCCCTTGTCCTGGCATTGGGCATCACCGAGCAGAGCCTGGCTCCATCCTCTTGGCACTCACCCTTTACATATTTATAAACATTCATGAGGTCACCTCTCAGTCTCCTCCTCTCCCAGCTCCCTCAGTCTCTCCTCGTAAGGAAGATGTTCCACTCCCTTAATCATTTTTATGGCTCTGTGCTGGATTCTCTCAAGCAGTTCCCTGAGGTCCTTCTTGAACTGAGGGGCCACAAGATTCCACATGTGGCCTCACCAGGGCAGAGTAGAGGGAGAGAAGAACCTCTTTCCTTTCCAGAGAGCACCCCAGCACCAAAAGCTGGGAAAGCAGCCTCCTGGTTTCCCTCCTTATCACCCTCTCATCATGGTCCTTGAGTGAGGGCATGGGGAAGTGGTTCTGATGTATTTTACTGATGTCTTAAAGCATATGGTCTGAATGCTCTGAATGCCATGGAAAATTACTGTCACATGTCCCAACCCACTGCCTATCCATCGACATAGTATCACCTTTCATAAATTGTTGGATACCATTTTCCCATCAGCATTGCTCTAAACAGGAATTATAGACAGGACACAAATTCAAACAACCCTTATATGCTTAATAAAAATAAATAACAATCATCCCCTTAATTGCTGCTCCTTTAAAGGAATCGTCCTGATTTTAGATCAAACAATTCCTTGTGATCCACACTGATTTGTATGTTCCAGTGCCATAAATACCTAACAGAAAAGAAAAGAAAATGCTGCACATTTAAAATTGGATAGACTTATATTTTTAAATTCTAAAATATATGTTCATGACACGTTTTGGCACAATTTCGGAATTGGAAACACAAACAAAGGAAGATCCGCTTGAGCACATCAGACCCCTCTAATGCATGCTTAGCATAGCTCCAGTGGAGCCAGACCAGTTTACACCAGTTCAACAGCTGAGCATGGGATTTATGTAAATACCTTCTTTCTTCCCTCCTCATGTTTGTGAATGTGTGTATGCTGTGGTATCTCTGTACGCCTCTGAAGCATACAATTTGTTTCAGATCATACTAAAGCAAGCTGGAAAACACGGAAGTACCTTTGCCACCTCCTCCCCACTCCACACACAATTCCACACATCTCTATCTATATAGACCAGGGAATGAGGTGACAGAAAGCAGCCCTGTGGAAAAGGACTTGGGGGTGCTGACACACAAGAAGCTGGACATGAGCAGACAGTGTGAGCTTGCAGCACAGAAGGCCAGTGGCATTCTGGGCTGCATCAAAATATGTGTGGCCAGTAGATCCAGAGATGTGATTCTGCCACGTTGCTCTGGTGAGACCTCACCTGGGGTAGTGTGTCCAGTTCTGGACCCTTCAATATAGGAAGGACATGGACCTGATGGAGCAGGTCTAGAGGAGTGCCACAAAAATGATCAGGGGGTTGGACCACCTCTGCTACAAGGACAGGTTGAGGGAGCTGGGGTTGTTCAGCCTGGAGAAGAGGAGACTCCAGGGAGACCTAATAGCAGCCTTCCTGTAACTGAAGGGAGGGGCTACAAGAAGGATGGAGAGAGACTGTTTACAAAGGCCTGTGGTGACAGGATGAGGGGCAATGGCTTCAAATTTAGATTGGCTGTTAGGAACAGATTCTTTACCATGAGGGTGCTGGAACACTGGAACAGGTTGCCTAGGGAGGTACTTGGGGCCCCATCCCTGGTAATATTCAAGGTGAGGCTCAACAGGGCTCCGGGCAACCTGATCTGGTTGAGGATGTCCCTGCTGACTGCAGAGGGGATTGGACTAGATGACCTTTGGAGGTCCCGTCCAGCCCAGCCCATTCCATGATTTTCACAGGAAAAGTGATTACTCATACATTAGTTCAGCATAGACTGTAAAATGTTGCATTTTGGAGCTTTGAATAAAGATAAAATCTCAAGTGGCAAGTACTTCCAATTCAAAATTTCATTTTCACCCAAACCCAAGTTTTCTGATGAAAGTATTTCAAGAGAAATAGCCTTGTCAGTAGACAACAAGGCTTTGCACTACACTGTAATAGTGTACCTTTGCCTGCTTCCACTCCTGGATCCTTCATCTTTTTCAAGCCCTACACATTTTGCCTTTCAATATGGCCTGGAGGTCCATGGATGGGGAATTCATTGGCTTGGACCCCAAAGCGTCCTGCTTCTATCCTCTCATCAGCTGGGTGAAGAGGAGGTTAGCACATATTAAACCATTGGATTTGTCTGCTCCAAGTATACAGGGAAAGAGTGGAGATCTGTTTGAGAGCTAAATGTAAGCCATTTGGGGATGCACTGGAGAAAATGAACACCCAGCAGCTGTGACCAGACAGGTTTCATTCCAGTAATGTAATACTGGTGAGAACTGGCTATGTCACACAAGGTGACACACTCTGCTATGAAGAACTCCAAGAGGAACCTGAGCAGAGTCCCTTGCAACCACACACTCAGTGTAGCTTGTATGAAACCCCTGTTGCTACAGTACTAGACAGCCTTCTCTTCTCCAGACGTAATAACCCCTAACTCTCTCAGCCTGTCCTCACAGGAGAGGTGCCTGAGCCCTCTGATCATCCTTGTGGCCATACTGTAATTCTGTATGTATTGTACACGTTTGGGTTTGTGGGTTTGTTTTTTTTTTTAAAGGAGATGTCTATGTGGTACCAGTGGAGTGTAACAATACTCCCTCACTGTCAACCTTCTAACAGAATTCTCTTACTGAGGAGATGGGGAATTATGTTGTATTTTCATACCTGGATAGCCAGTTAAATTGCATGCAAAATCTTTTTTACGGTCTGATTCCTTAATTTTGTCACATATAAAAACAGTAAAACACAACAAAAAAACCCAACAAAACAACAAAAACAAACAACCCCCCCAAAAACCAACAAACAACTCCCCCCCAAAAAGCACCAAAAAACCCTAACACAAAACAAATAACCCATCAAAAACCTATAAAATACTTGTTTCTGTTTTACTAGAAGAAATGTAAAATACGTACAAATGCAGCCAAAATCCTGTTTTTGTCTTATTCTAACTAAACCATGGCCAAATCAATTTCCTTCAAGTTTTAAGGAAAAGAGAAATGTTCTCGGATCTTGGCTTAGAACTTCTGCACTACATTTCAATCTGGAGAGAATGTTAATGGTCATGTAATTACTAATAAAGTTTAGAATGGAAACATTGACAAGACCTCCACCACAGTGATACCAGTAAGGGCTGCTGTATTGAATTCAATTGACATCTAAGAGAAACTGATCTCATCACATGCCAACTAACATTATGCTCAGATTAAAATTAGAACTAGTGTGGATTGGCTGCTGTCAGCTCTTGAAGACTGCCATCCTCAAGTTCCTCCCACAGAACAGCAGGTTTTATAAACCAATGTACCTTCAAAACAACAGAAACTAATGATGCTAGACCAGATTCTCTTTTCGTTTAACTAAATTACACTGTTTTAAATCTAGAGGCCCTCAGCATCCTTACTGAGCTAACTTTGGCTCAGAAGCTTTTGAAAAGACTGAATGAAAACCGGCAGTTTCTGTGCAACAAAACACCTGGATATTAACCAGAGTTAAAAATCAAACCTTAGTTTGCTTCCTGCCCATTGGACATGCTACGCTGAATAGCCTTTTAAAATTCCACAGGTCATAAAACTTGCACTACATAGGGCCAGTCTCAGAACAAGTCTGCACTGATGCCAGGCATAGCACTCTCATGTGTGTTGTTTTGCATGCACTGAGGCTGCAAAGCATAGGGGTTCCTGAAAAGATGGTGCTTTATAGGTTCACTGCTAACTCGATAGACATGACACTGAAACTATTGCTTGCTAGGAGCTGACAAGTTAAACAGATTTTCACAGCAGTAACAGACAAATGCCAGAAATGAGCAAGAAAAACAAAGTCAGTACAACTCACAGGATGCGAACTTCTGTTTCCTAGACAAATAAATATACCAAGTTGTTGGTTTTGTTTGTTTTTTTTTTTTTTCAAAAGGATGTACACCTCTAATCCAGACTCGGTATGGCAGATCTGCAGTCAAGATAATTCCAGTGGAATTCAGATGGGGCTTGGGTGCGTGCAAATATGGCAACAAAAAGTCTTGTGCCACAGGATAATTAGCTATGTAATACGAGGTATCTAATCATCTGTTCTCAATGAGATAGTCTCCAAGCTAAGAACTGGGGGGTAAAGAGGGGAAGGAAAAGCCAGTTCTGACCCAGAGGACAGGCTTCCATTTCCCTCAAGAGGAATCACTGCTGGCCAACAGCTGCCACTCTCGCCACTCTGGCGCTGGCATGTGTTGTGGGGTATGGCTTCTCATCCTCTTCAGACAGAAGTGGCCAGGCTGGCTCAAATCAACCATTTAAATTGACTGAACTAATCCAGTTGATTTTGCTTGGGGTGGATGAGGAGGTACTCACAGACAGTTCTTGCCCACAGCTGGGCAAGATCAGTAACCTCTGGCCAGGAGGCTGTAACAAGCAACAGTGACCTCTTCCACTGGCACAGCTGGATCTTGAAGGAAACATCTTACTATAGTTTAACTATGCAGGGTCTTCCACCAGTAATGAGCAGCCAGGACTACTTGCTCTACCCACTTGGTACCCCCCAGGCAACTGGTCCCTTCTTGCCAGTACACAGCTCTGGAAAATATGAAGTTCTGCTTTCAGATAATTTTGACTGCTACAGCGATACGAATAGTCTTCACAGCGAACTGAATAAACCAGTGAGCTGAGGCAGAGTGTATGGTTGTAGCAATTAAAAAATCCCCCAACACCCCCCAACAGACACCAGTAAGACCAGAAGGCAGAATCGCTATCACCTAGTCTAACCTCCTGCACAGCCCAAGTCACAGAGTTTTGCTCAGCAACTCTTGCATCAACATAATAATTTCAGGTTAAGTACTGCCTTTGAGCAAAACTTCCAATTGTGATTTAAAGGCTGCAAGTCTTGAAAAATTCATCACATCCCCTAAGGAAGCTGTTCCCATGATCAATTGCCCTCATTCTTCAAAATGTATACCTCCTGTGCATGTGGGAACTGTGAATGAACAGAAAGGGTGAGCTAGCCAAGTTCTGCTGCTGGCACGAGTGAAGAATCAACGTCATATCGTGCATGAGGTTATTGTACTCCATATAAGAGGCTATACAAGATCTTTCTGTGAGATCTTGTGCAGAACTCAGCATGAGAAGTGTTAAACGTTTTCCCCACTTTGTGAGAATTTTTCAGACTATGTTTCCTTCTTAAGACTGAAACAGACTTGCATAATTCTTGCACAAGGCACACAATCTACAACAGTCATCACAATGCTAGTGGTACCACAGCTCTTCTCTGGCCTCCAGCCTAGTTTGCTTGACAAGTAGCTGGGGCTGAAAAGTTGACTTTTGAAGTTAACAGAGACCATGGTGCTATCAATCAAAGAGCATATTTTGCTTTGCAGTTACAGATCTAGTTCCTCCATATGAACCAAGACAGAGGACACACTATTGACATGCGACCAAAGGTGAATGACTTTGCCTTGCAATCTGATGAATGTCTATGCTAAGGGTCAGAGAGCTGGAAGTTGTTTGACTCAATAACTGGCATTTGAAGGACTGAGGAACAAAAGTTAATTAAAAGTCCTTTAAAGTAAAACCACTACAAAGATCACAGGATCACAGGATGTCAGGTGTTGGAAGAGACCTCCGGAGACCATCAAGTCCAACCCCCTGTCAGAGCAGGACCATATAATCTAGTGCAGGTCACACAGGAACGCATCCAGATAGGGCTTGAAAGTCTCTAGAGAAGGAGGCTCCACAACCTTTCTGCGGAGCCTGTTTCAGTGCTCCATGATCCTTACAGTAAAGAAATTCTTCCTCATGTTGAGGTGAAACTTCCTGTGCTGCAGTTTATGAATTCATGAAACGAAACCAGTAACACAAAGAATCAACCAAAATTTCTCATTGCAGATACTGGGACTCAGTCCTGATCACTCATGGTTGTTTTAATTGTAGACTGACTTACATTACAAACAGAAAAGCAAACCTTTTTGTTTAGAAAATGCTGGAACAAGGCATGTAACTTTTTGGGGGGTTAGCTGAAGCAGAAATTTTGTTGAAATGGAGCCTTCCCCTTACAAATCTCTGATTAAACAGTTTAGTGTTTCTGAATTTAAAAAAAAAAAACCTCTACAAATTCCAAACCAGTTTCAGTGAACTACCCACATTGAAATCTGTGACAGCAGCACATTTCATAATTTCAGCCCTGAGAGCAGAGAAGGGATGCATCTCCTCACAGTCAGTGCTCATAAACTACACCTTTGCAACAGAGAGGAAAAGGAAAGCCTGTGCTGTGAACTCACGGCAACAGTGGGACATGGCTGCTCACAGCCCATCTGCACAGCAGCTGTGGGTAGGAGGGAAGCAATGAGCAGTAAGAGACATAATTTTGCGGGGAATTAAGTGTTGCATGTCTTTTGTTTTCTTAACTTGGAATAAAGTCCAAAATAAGCACTTATGTATGCTCTCATCTGTTCTTTCCTTGAAGAAGATGTCAACCTGTAAGCATCATCAGGATCTAAGGAGACAATTGTCATCATGCTCTTTCTATAATGTCAGAAGGTTTTCTTTCTACAATAGATGGTCTTCCATGCAGAGCATGCATTCCCCTTCAAGCTGTTTTATTTCACCTGGAGGAATCAGATCACGCAAAGGGAGTGGCTATGCAGAAGAACCTCAGAGGGAGAGGTCCAACCACTTTTTTTCGGTGAGCTGGAAGAGGCCAATCCAGCACAGCCCTTCCCCTTCCCATGCCAATATTTCTTATGTTTGATGGGAAGAGCAGCATTTTGCTTGAGTTATCACAGTTTTCTTAGCCTTTTTCAGTCAATGTGCTTGTTTGAGGCTATCTGGAATATTCTAATGAGAGGAATTAGATTATTGATTATAAATGAATAATAATGATAAATTCTATATAATTCATTGGTTTGCTAAAAAGGGATAAAAAGCCAATATGTAAACAACTTGTTCTTCTGCCATCTTCAGTCCTAAGTATTGGATCTATTCTCTTGTCCTTGACTCCAGCCTAATCTCTCCACTAACAGATAACAAGTAAGCTTTGCTGACTGTTTGGGAAGGAAAGAGAGAGAAAGAAAGAGAGGCTTTGAGCCCCTTCTGGGCAGTTTCTTTGTCTGTAAGGGAATTTGGATTTCTGTATTATTTCTAATTTGTATATAATCATAAATACATGTAAATATATTGTGTATATATGCTTGTAAATTTGCTGGAAATACAGCTTCATCTTACTTTCAAACTGTCTGAGCTGGTCTGGTAAATTTCAATAGTGGGCGTGGGGAAGTTCCTAACCCACCACGGTCAAACACATGGGAAATGGATCTGCAGAAAACACAAGCTTGTGGCTAGAGAGTGACCTTTGGGATGGCCCCTTTGTGACTCTACTCTAGCCTTCGCGTGAACACTGGAAGGACCTCACTTTCAATCACTGTTAAACATGACCTTATGAGTGTATTTGCCTAGATCGGTTTAGCTGCAGGCCTGTGTTTGAAAGCTGGGCTCTATAAAACCCCATATTATTAGACATAATCGAGAACTAGACTTCAAAGACCTACAGCCTGTCACACGTAATTAACATAATAAATCACAATTAAACCACGATTGGGCTTTTTATAGCACTAGTTCTTTGAGGACAGCAAAGTAATCTTTATCAATAATATTCAAGAAAAAGACATCATTAGCTGAAGGTATCTTCAATTTTTATACCATCCAAGATGTTCTCAGGAGATACGAAACAATTTTGAGCATAGAGCTGCTTTTACATTATTTCATTATCCCTGTGGTATTTTTGGCAGTGAGTGCTATGGAAGGTGAATTTAAAAAGAGAGCAAATGCAGAATGAAGTTGTCAGTGCACTGATTGTAATTATGACTACTCATCCTTTTATCGTGTGTCACGCTCAAACTGTGCAGCTCTGAGTCCACATGGCCCATTTGGACATTAAACACTGCAATATGTTCAATTAATTCACTCAAATGCATGAAGGTGCTTGGACACCACAGTGGTTGGTGCCAAGTAAGTGTTTACAGTTACAGCAACTGTTAATAAAACATCATGCACTCCAGGTTTGGAAGGCGATATGGAAGAGCTGAGGGGCTCTGGGTCTTTGAGGTCACTCATATCCTGGTCTCATCTCACAGGTAAATAGTGATAGAACAAGAGGGAATGGCCTCAGGCTGGGTAGGTTTAGACTGGATGTTAGGAAATTTTTTTTCATGGAAAGAGTGGTCAGGCATTGGAATGGGCTGCCCCAGGAGGTGGTTCAGTTATGAACCCTGGATGTGTTTAAAGGTCATTCGGCTGTGGTGCTTGGGGATATGATTTAGGGTGCATGTTGCAGAGTAGGGTTATGGGTTGGACTTGGTGATCCTGAGGGTCTTTTCCAACCTGAATGTTTCTGTGATTTCTGGGACTTTTGTGATATCTTGTGTCTCCTCACAGCTAATGAGACTGATTTTTTGTCAATCCTTGTCAATCCAGTACCTTGATTCTTTTCAGTACTCCCCCAACCTTCTGTAGTTGCAAAATTTCCACAAGTGTATGTTCTAGGTCCGGTCTCCTTGGAAACCGCCCTACAAAAATGAGCAGCAACAACTTCAAGGAAAAGATCACAGGATCACAGGATGATAGGGGTTGGAAGGGACCTATGGATATCTTCAAGTCCAACCCTCCTGCCAGAGCAGGACCAGAGAATCTAATGCAGGTGGCACAGGAATGCATCCAGACAGGGATTGAAAGTCTCCAGAGAAGGAGACTCCACAACCTCTCTGGGGAATCTGTTCCAGTGCTCTGCCACCCTTACAGTGAAGAAGTTCTTCCTCATGTTGAGGTGGAACTTCCTGTGCTATAGTTTACATCCATTGCCCCTTGTCCTATCACAGGGCACAAGTGAGCAGAGGCTGTCCCTTCCTGACACCCAGCCCTTATCTATTTCTATACATTTATTAGATGCTCTCCCAGTCTTCTCCTCTGCAGACTAAACAGCCCCAGGTCTCTCAGCCTTTCCTCATAATGCAGTGCTCCAATCCCCTCATCATCCTTGTAGCCCTCCATTCAGCTCTGTCCAGTAGATCCCTGTCCCTCTTGATCTGGGGAGCCCAGAACTGGATGCCGTATTCCAGGTGGTGCCTCACTAGGGCAGAGTAGAGGGAGAGGAGAACCTCCCTCAATCTGCTGTTTTGTATTGTCTTTGGTTGCCAAGCTTATTTTTTATAAATGCAACTATTTTTGTATTACCTCTGTGAGTTCAGAATATTGCTTTTCACAACACATCCACTAGTAGGACAATACAGCGCTTTTTAAAAAGTTACTAAAGAAAAGAAAGGGTGCATGTGCTGTCTAAAAGACTACAAAGTCCCTATTATTGCTGCAGTATATAAAAGGCAGCAACTTCAGCTTTTATTTTGATATCAAAGTGAGTCACAAAGTTGTCAGGGTTGGAAGTGACCTCAAAGATCATCCATTTCCAACCCTCCTGCCATGATCCAGGACACCTCACATGAGACCAGGTTGCTCAGAGCCCCCATCCAGCCTGTCCTTAAAAACTTCCTTAACTTCTTTCCCTTCCTCTCCTCATTTGAATATCAGTTATTCATAGGAGTAAAACCCTCTGACAGCAATTAAATCCATGGAGGTAAGACAGGAATCAGGATCTATGGATGTCTGCTCTGATGGTGTAAGATACTTGGAGAAACCACCCAGTTGCTAAACCTGGGCAGTATGCACAGCTTCACTGTGTCTCCTGGGGCCAAGCAGAGGTGGTGAGTTCGCCCACTGCCTCCTGAGGTGAGCAAAGTTGGCAAGATTTGCCACTAAAAATGGTTTTAAGGACAAGGAAGAATTTATGTCCATAAAAGCAAAGAAAGGGATGAGGTAAAAATGAAAGGAAAATGGAGAATGGAGGGAAACTGAGAGAGTTTGGAGAGAAAAAGAACTACACTGCCCTACAAGAGCAGCTTTGTGATTCTTGCAGTAATGTTACTCTGTTTTGTTTATCATGAAAAGATCCCATTAATGCTTCAGCCCCATCAAACAGCAGACCCAGCTCCTGAATGGCACCTATCAGAGCCCAGGGTAAATCCAATGATTAGAGGGAATTTGCCAAAGGGCCTTTGTAGCTGAGAAAAATGCCTACTCCAGAGAGGAATGCAGAAAATTCCTGGGAGGACAGGCCCTCCTTTGTTGGCAGTCCAGTGGGATTCTGGAGCAAATAAAGGCCCACAAAAAATGGGTTCTTAGATGCCACTAACATTTGAAGAAAATGTTCAAAGTCCTCCTTGAAACATTCACACACACACCCCCCCCCATCCCTTGTCACCCCGCTTCCCAACTGTACTAGTTCTGTTTAGGATGACCAAACACTACTATTTTAGAATTAAATAATTGAAACATCTCCTGACAGCAACAGCTTTACTTACTTTGGTTTTTTTTCTACATTTCCCCCAGTTAAAAGTTTTGACACAAGCTTTGAGAAGCCAAATTCTCAGCCACAGCAAATTACTACAGAACCACTGAAACGGAAGTACCTCTGATGGCTTAGAGTGCTAGAGAATCTGACCCAAACATCAGAATGGATCTACACTCGATGGAGAAGGAGCATCTGACATCTCATCTCTCATTCACCTCACCTCATTACTACCTGTGCCAAATGAGTATGCATCACCTATAAGCTATGCAGCAGCAGCTAAATTTGCAGTGCAGAAGGGAAGATTTGTCCAGATAGATGCTCTTGGAGAGTATGAACACATCCAGGCAGAAATTAAATTCACAAGACTTGGAGGAGACAAGCTGTCACTTAGCAACTGAAAGCGACACGACATGTGGGTGTTGGTTCATTTCAGACTCACTGGGTGGATGCTCTTTTACTTCTAAGTTAAGAATTTAATCATGATAAACTCGTTTAAGCCAGCAAAATTATATGGAGACCCCCCAAAAAACTCAGCCAGACATCACCAAAATTATGTTATATCTGAAAATTGTTCTCTAACGCTTGTCTGTGTTTGCTTACCATGACCTCATCAACTACATTATAGCAACATCCATGTAGTTAATAAAGTTTTTGTACGAAAATAGCCCCAAACAAAACACACAGAGGTGATGTTCTGTCTGCCACAGGCAAGGCTCTAATCTCATTTACATCAGTGTAAATCCAGCGTATTTCCAACAATTTCACTGAACACCAGCGTGAGATCAGAATTTGGCCCTGTGCCTCCTTCCCTCTGTTTTCCTCCAGAGAAAACAAAACTTTTTTTGTTATTTCTTTGGTGTGAAAAATCAGATACAGATTTTATGGCTGATTTAGAAGATCTTATCTGCTTCTGAACTCTTGAATTGCATAAACTCTATGTAATCCTCACATAAACACATTCAACACCATTTCCTCCTCCCCTCCTCACTTCCTACGCTCTGAACAATCTTAATGCCCTTTTTTTCTTCACAATGTGCATTTAAACATAATCTGCTTCCTCACAAACATTGCTAATGACTTTTATGCCCTGCATTAAAGAATTCACTATGATGACGGAGTGAAGTAATAATTATGGAGTTGGAAATAGGCTCTGTAAGCACCAGTGGGTTTATGCTCCTTCTTTTGATGTGCATGGATCCAAAACCTAAATAATATATTATTTTCAACTTTGGAGACTGATCATAGAATCATAGACTTGACCAACAGAGAACACAAGAGGACACAGAGTTGGTAGAATTTAGGGTGAAGGAGGTGACAGGTACCTGCTCAGCATTGCCTCTCACCTACCACCTGCAGCTCTTCCCCACAGCCCCCCAGGTATCAGTGTCTGTGCTGCCTATCGACAGCTCACCTGTGCCCCTCCAGCTGGATGCTCCTCCACAGCTCCACGTCAAGCTCCCCCCTGCGCTCATCCTCCCACAGCAGGACACTTCCCAGCTCGAGTGGCCATGTCAAAAGGGAATAAAAAGGCACTTAGAAAGGAGTGCCTGACGCTGGGAACAAGCAGCAGCGAGAAGGGGGAAAACCCAGCCCCTCCGCGGCTTTTGAGAGCTGCCAGATGAGAACCCTGCTTGTCCTGAGCCACAGCCTCCAGCTGCTCAGGTGGAAACCAGAAAGCTCCTCAGGAAATATTGTTCCCTTTCTCTTTTTCAAACCCATCCTGCTGGGAATTATGTTTCAAATGACTTCAGCTTCATGCCGGACACCTCTTGGGAAGGCTGCAAACTGTGAGCCACTAAAGGCCAAAGACCAGAGAGGAATAAAATGCTCAACAGTATGTCAGCTCTTTGGTTCTTTCTTCTCTTCAGGGCTGGAAGGGACCTCAAAGATCATGCAGCTCCAACTCCCCTGCCATGAATAGGGACACCTCACACGACATCAGGTTGCTCAAAGCCACATCCATCCTGGTCTTAAAAGCCTCCAGGGATGGGGCTTCCACCACCTCTCTGGGCAACCTCCTCCAGTGTATCACCACCCTTATTGTGAAGAACTTCTTCCTAATGTCTAATGTAAATCTCCCCTCCTCTAGCTTGGCTCCATTCCCCCCAGTCCTATCACTACCTGACACACTAAAAAGTCTTTTTCAACCTGCTCAATTCTGTGATTCTGTGATTCTGTGAATTCAGGACAGTGTCTCCTTTGGTAGGAGAGGGAGAGCTGGAGTCTCTCACCCTCACGCATGCTGGCTCATTTTGTTCAATGGATTCCTCTGCTCTTTGCAGGGTAAGAGGCCCTGAAAACTGGGGCCTTGGGAGAGAAGGAAAAAAACCCCAAAACATCCAGGTACGACTGGTTGGAAAGGCTGTGCCACTCACACAGCCTGCAGGCCCACACTTAACACAGACACTGAGCAAAACAAGACATCTCAAGGTGCATCATTCTTCCAGCAAATGCACATTGCATTCACAGGCTCCCCAGAGAGGCTGTGGAGTCTCCTTCTCTGGAGACTTTCAAGACCCATCTGGATGTGATCCTGTGCAGCCTGTGCTAGATTATGGTCCTGCTCTGACAGGGGGGTTGAACTCAATGATCTCCAGAGGTCCCTTCCAACCTCTAACATCCCGTGGTCCTGCGATCCTGTGATCTACAACACTACTTAAATATAATCAGAAGTGCATATATGTATGTGGCTGTTTGAGGCTGGGTTGTGCCTTTAGGAAGACCACAGATTTACAGATCTCCAGAAGCTAGAAAGGTCCAGAAGGTGTACCAGAAAGTGTAATATTTGTATTTCACCCCTATAAGTCCTGTATCCCTATAAATTTGGCTGAAAAATCAGTTTTCTTAAATCAGTTTTCTTCCATTTTCTCTTTCTCTCCCTTCCTGGGAAGGATGAGCAGGTTTTTATCTCCTGTGGAGGAGATAAGGCCTGGCCAGCCTTGGCCATGCTGCCAATTATGCCTGGAGCTGCCTAATTTGGGTCTGGAGTTGCCAAGCTGAATTTTGTGCTGCATCACAAATGGAGTGGTATGGGAGTAGAGATTCTTGGAGGGGGGCATTTGGGCCTGGGATTTTGGGTTTTGTGTAAAGCTTTGGCTCAATGAGCTTTTGTGTTAAACCCAAATGATGGATTTCTTTGTATTTTCTATGCTTTGCTGTGCTTTGCACTATACCACTGTAGCATTGTAGTACATTAACTGCCTTCCCATTTGAACTTTCCAGTTCTCCAATCCTGTGTGTGAGTGGGTTTCTTTTGCCCCTCTTGGAAGAGGTTAAAGAGCAGTCTGTCCTGCTTTAAACAAAGACAATTTGGCATTTTCAAGGGTTAGACAATCAAAGCAAAGTCAGGTAGAGGAAAAAAAGAAAGATGCATGGTGATGGTAATTAAATTTCCTCCAAATGGGGCGCATCTCCCCAGCATAGTTCCCTAATTGCCATCAGCTGTGGAAATCCTAGGAGCATCTTCTGCAGAGTAAGTATCGACTTGGCAAACTGGTCATTGGAGAAGTATGCAAAGCCTGCAGAACACACGTGTGTGAGCACTAGCCTTCTCCTGCAACCTTGATTTATTGAGCCTCTGCCTGGCAGATGGCTGACATTTTAAAATAGGCTCCTAAAACTATAGATCTGTTTGTTTATTTGTTTGCTTTCCACTAAACAGAGCATAACAACTCCAGCCACAATCCATTAAAATCCAGCCTGGCAGGGTAAATGACTGTCACTGGAAGCCTGACTTGTCACGCTGCCATGGAGCAGTGTGAAGCCCTGGGCTCTTTCTCCCACGCCAGGGCTTACATCATCTCACACATGCTCCTTTTACCAGCCCATGTTGTAAGCTCCCTTCAAAAACCTCCACAAACGACATACTGATTTACTCACTGTTCTGCACCATCAGGGTCCCTCCCCCAGGGAGAAGTTCCTGCTTTACCACAGACTTCCTCTGTGTCTTTGGGAAGATGCATAGACCCAGGCATTTAAAGATATTTTAGGAACCTAAAGGCACAGACAGATGTTTGTAATAATATGTCAGACGAAAAAAAAAATCCCAAACCTGTGTTAATCCAGCAGCAGACACCTTGGTGGTTCAGACATCCTGGCTCAGCCAGCAACACAACCTCAAGCACAAGGGGTGACACAGAGGCTCAGGGCAGGGACAACGTGAAACCACTCTGCCCAAGTTGGCCAATGGGCGAATCATGGCAAAGACAGACAGTAACACACTGGTGATTTCTGCTCTAAAGGAAAAAATAAAGACTGTCTTTTTAAGGAGGGGATTCGGTTCAGTAGATTTTGAACTCTTCTTTCAATCTGAGTTATTTACTGCTGCAAAACAACTACTAAGTCCTAAGCCATTAATTCCTGTAGTGAAACAAGGACTGAAGCAAGAAATAACTGATTGGCCTAGATTCAGAGGGCAGTGAAGACGAAAAGAGAAGTAGAAACGCAGTTTTGAGGCATTTTTGCACCCCTTGATTTCTGCAGCTGGTACAGTTTCTTAAATAGCCTCTTCCAAGGAGCTAGGTACTGTTTGTGCCCATGGAGAACTGCTTTTCCTCTGGTCTCTCAGCAAATCTCTCTCTGATCGCACAACAGCAAGCTAAATAAAATGGATACTTGTCCAAAAAATATAAGAAAGTTTACAGAGATCAAAGAAAGGGTCAGTGTGTCACTGCCTCTTTCTAGTCATCACTTAGCATTGCCTTCTTCTATTTCCCAGTTTAAAATTAGAATTAAGAAGGGATTACTCCAGTTAAAACAGTGATGCCAAATCAGTGTCAGATCAGAAGGAAGACTGTGGTTTATCAGAGCAGCTTCATGATGGGATTGTTCAAAACCCCAAAGATGCTGGCACCACTCCTAATAGACATGGGGAACCCCCGAAGTTCTTAATGCAAGAATTAGATTCTTCCTTCTCTGCTGTCACAACAAACGGGGAGAAGGCAGAGGAAAAGGAGAACAGGATGAAGGAGTATCTGGTCCCAGAATACTCTGGCAGAGCTAAACTTGACATTTGCTCAGCTTTCAGAGCTGCGGACGGTGTTCGCACCCAGGCTCGGCTGCTCAGCCCTGGAGTGGGAGGCAGGAAGAAGTAGTCAAGGTCAGACAGAGGATGTGGTGACTGCCCCTCTGAGCTGCTCTGCAGTTCTTTGGGATATGGATGTGGCTGTGCAAGAAGTAGGCAATGTTTCCAGAATGAAATCTGGACAGTGTTCATTTATCATGTTTAAGCCGCAGGCCTGAAATTACTGTTACCAGCATCTATGGTTTTGTATATGCTCTGAAAGTTCTGGGGAGCTGAAACTGGCTGTTTTTCTTCAAGAGCTGAAGCACTTTTGACCTTCTTTTCAAATACCTTCTGTGAATATAATGAGAGATATAGGCACTCATTTACTGGCTTTTCACAGAAGGGAAAAAAGTGAACTGCACATAAAGTGAACCGGTGAAGAGAGGGTAGAGGTAGCTCCGAACACAAAAGATCTTGCTATGTTTCTTAAAGGTCCTCCTGTACTAACAGCAATTAGAAGGTTCAGCTGTAATTTCACCCCCCATTCATGCAGGACCTTGTCCCACCTTCAACAGGAAATGGAGACTGAGTTAGGAGAGCTTGAATATAATAGGAGTCTGTGGCTGTGGTGCATTGCTGCCATCAATATAAATCTGTCATAAATACGCTCAGCGAGGAAGAGAGACTTCCATACACTACAGCCTGTGCATTCTTGGATGCAGATTTATGGCACATGGAAAGCAGTAAGCCTTTGAGCCAGTATGGCCCTTGTGAGTGTGCAGGGCGGTGCAGGCTAACACTCCTCCACTGAGCCACACTTCCAGAACTGCATTTGTAACCACCTCCTGCAGGATGAGGGAACTGGGTCAAAATTAGGTTGAAGAGATGGTCTCATTACTTTGGATTTTCACATCTAGTTGGTCTACACAAAAGGAAAGCCAGAATTTTTAAGTTGGACTGGAATTGATACATCTTAGGGTCTTCAAACTGTCTCCTTGCACCTCCATATAAATGACATCTTCCATTTCTCTTTTATTTCATGGGATGGGAATGGGACATGCATGCAACCTAGGGCTAAGAGGCCATCCTCTACAATGACAGGTGGAAGAATGAGGCCCAAAAAGCCATGATGATTCCAGTACAACTTTCATCACCTTTTCAGCAAACTAACTCCGGATAAAAACAACAAAAAAAAAAAGAAAATAAAAAAAAGCCCCATCTAGATAGAATGCAGTTACATCAAGTTACAGGATTAAGGTGATTATTCTCTTCTGAATTATGGTATCTTAAGAGTGTTGTTACATAAAAGGAACTACACATGAAAGCAGTTCTGATCAAATTGAAAAACAACTCAGTGTCACTATTAATTAATTAAAAACAATTTTTCCAAAGTCAGCCTAATAGAAGGTTTCCTACATGCAACCAGTAACTGATTAAATGAGTGACTCAAGCAGTAAAATCACTGTTGGGCCTATTTTTTCATCCTGGAAGGCCAAGTTCAATATTTTTCCTATGAGGCATTCCTTACTATAATAAGAATGTGATGTTTGAATGTGAGTGTCTCTGCTTTTGGTGCTGCCAAGGCAGTCAAAGCCTTTCCCAGCCCTCCTGCCACATTTGGAGAGTGCAGGATGAATCACGATCATGTGGCTCACCTCCTTGCCAAATTCTTTTCTTCTGCTACCACTGCGAGTTCCTCCCCGATCACTGCCAGCAGCAGCTGTCCCCCAGCCAAGACCACAGGGGTGAGTGTCAGTGGGAGTGACGAAGCTCCCTCCCTCCCTCCCTCCTTCCTACTCCTCTGAGGAAACAAGCAGGCGCAGTGTTAGAGAAACCTGTAATCGTGGGGCTAACTAAATAGGTGGTGGAGTAGGTCAAGAAGGAGAAAAGCATCAAGTAGGAAGGTGAAATGGAGGGAGAAGGGAAGGGGGGATGTGTGGCGCTGGCTGAACACTGCAGCCTGCAAATGCTACAAGGTGGCCAAGTACCATATCCTTCCTCCCCGCCCCGCCCAGACACACTCTGCATCTGCCCATCCCATAGCAGTAAGTACAACACTAGTTTAAATAGGGCAATGGAAACCTCTGAACAGCAGAGCTGTGAGGCTGCCTCTACTGTCAGCTATGTTCTGAGTCTGCAGCAGCAGGATCTCTGTCTACAGTAAATGGGAGAGTGGGAAAAAAGGTATTAACTGAGAGGCCCTTGAAGAACATGAGGTGAGAAAAAACGGTATCTGCTCTCTGTGCCACATTCATGCTTGCAGCCAAGGCAGGAATTTTGTATGTGAAGGGGGACGCGCTGCAATTAAAGGACATGAGCTCCTGGATGGCTCAACAGACAGTGGACATGTGCAGAAAACATGCAGAACCACAGATGGGAGCATCTCCTTTGTTTCTGAGAGCTGCCCACCCCATCACCAAAAAGGGGGATGGTTGGAGGAACCTGACAAGCACACCAAGCAGAGTGCAAGAGCAGAATTCATAGCCTCTCTCCCAAGCTGCCCAGGCACTAGTCCTCCTTCCAGTCAAGCTCACAAGCCCATGACTCTGACAGAGGCTTTTACCTCAGCTGCAGAGACAAATGAAAGGCTTTGTGCCCTTCTCTAGGGTCATCGCTACTGACATTGATTTTATGCAGAAGGCACCCAGGAACTACAGTAAGGGATAACTACACAAAATCAAGTCATGATCAGGTGAATATACTCACTAGCTGCTCTTGAGTACACCTAAAGCATGAAGAATGGTATCCTGGGGTGCATCAAGAAAGGTGTGTCCAGCAGGTCTAGGGAGGTTCTTTTCCCCCTCTACTCTGTCCTAGTGAGACCACACTTGTACGTTTTGGCTTCCCAATTCAAGAGAGACAAGGATTTGCTGGAGAGAGTCCAATGGAGAGCCAAGAGGATGACTGGGGGATTTGAGCATCTCCCCTATGGAGAAGGACTGAAAGACCTGAGGCTGTTTAGTCTGGAGAAGACTGAGAGGAGATCTTATCAATGTCTATAAATATCTGAGGGGTGGGTGTCAAATGTATAGGGAAAATCTCTTTTTGGTGGTGCACAGTAATAAGACAAGGAGCAATGGATACAAATTGGAACACAGAAGGTTTCACCTCAACATGAGGAGAAACTTCTTTACAGCGACGGTGACAGAGCCCTGGAACAGGCTGCCCAGAGAGGTTGTGGAGTCTCCTTCTCTGGAGACTTTCAAAACCCACCTGGCTGCATTCTTCTGTGGGCTACCCAGGATCCCTAGGGGATCCTGCTTTGGCACAGGGGGTTGGACTCAATGATCTCTGGAGGTTCCTTCCAACCTCTAACACTCTGTGACTCTGTGAATACAGTTAGTACCTCTGGTGAAAAAAAGTCATGGACAAATGATGAACTCTTTAATGCAGAGCTTTCAGATAAAATGATTCTGCTTTTCAGATGCCTTTCAAATAATGCGTTGATATTATACCTGTGCAAAAAACACTTCCCACCTCGAAGGAAGTATTTCCTTTTCTGAAGAGGAATGTCAGTGACAGCCCAGAACACAGTCTTAGGAGGAAGATTGAAATTCAGGATTATCTTCCAGTAGCCTGGGCTGCTTGGAGTCCTGTCCAATATGGTCTTGGGAATGAGGGAAGAATTCACTTGAGTCACCCCAAGAATCATCCACAATGTCCACTATGGGGACAGAACGAGAGACTTGGGGTTGTCCAGCC